>PVJD01004598.1:0-132961 GCA_004026545.1 Mormoops blainvillei | reverse complement strand
TTACCTTCCTTCACAGGGCCACTGAGAGGAAGAGTAAAGGGACACTGTCTCCTTTGTGCCTGCTTTACAGGTGAAGGAAACATTTACTAGAAGGCTTCCAGATTTGCCCCATGTTTTACTCACCAGAATTGTGTCATTTTTTACCTTCTAAACAAATTCCTGGGCTCAGGAAATAGATTGGTTGGACAAGTTTATACTAATCCCTGGGGAATCGACATACATGGTCACTTCAGAATCCCAGGCACACACGCTGCCACTCAATGGCTCCTAGGAGACTCCCAGTCAGATCTGCCACCCTGGTCTCCTGGCTTTCTGTGTTCTTCCCCTACCCACTATGGACCTGCTGAATAATCTTATACATTTATTCATAGGATATTAATGACTGGTTAGATTTTCCCAGTTCAATCCAGCTAAAGGGCTAATCCAATTCCAGGGGACTGGTCCCAGTTATTTAGACAGCAGTATCCCTTCAGTAGAAGTTAAGTTCACTCACAGACACATAAAAGAATGTTCAATATCACTAGCCATCAAGAGATGAGAATTAAAACCACAATGAGCTACCATCTCACACTGGTCAGAATGACTATCACCAATAAATCAACAAACAACAAATACTGGTAAGATTGTGGAGAAAAGGGAACCCTAGTGCACTGTTAGTGGGAATGCAGACTGGTGCAGCCACTGTGGAAAACAGTATGGAATGACCTCAGAAAACAAAACATGGAACTGTCTTTTGATGCAGTGACTCCACTGCTGAGGTTATACCCTAAGAATCCTGAAACACCAATTCAAAAGAACCGATGCACCGTACTGTTCATAGCAGCACAATTTACAATAGTCACGTGCTGGGAAAAGCCTAAGTGCCCATCGGTAAATGAGTGGATCAAAACACTGTGGTACGTTTACACAATGGAATACTAAGCAGCAGAAAGGAAGAAGCAACTCTCATTCTTTGTGACAGCATGGATGGAACTGGAGAGTATTATGCTAAGTGAAGTAAGCCAGGTGGTAAAGGAGAAATACCATATGATCTCACTTATTAGTGGAACATAAAGAACAAAAGAAACAAATGAGCAAAATGGAACAAGAGACATGGAAATAAAGAAGAAATTGACAGTGACCAGAGGGGATGACAGGGGACAGAAGGGGAAGGGACAAGTAAAGGAAATGTATAAAGGACCCATGGGTGTGGACAACGGGGTGAGGATTGGCTGTGGGAGAGGGGGGCAGGTGGGGCAGGGGAGAGCAACAGAGGGAAAAGTGGGACAACTGTAACTGAACAATTAAAAAAAAGGAAGTTCAAAAGGCAACTCTAGCTTGATAGAAAAACGAAATAAAAGACGTCCGTTGCTTGATGAAGCTTGGAATGTCAAGAACACTGAACGGAGGGCCCCCGGCTATGGTCGTGAATGTGGAGAGCGGCGGTGCTATGTAATTGTGCACAAATCATTTCCACAGCTTGAGCCTTGGGCCCCTCATCTGAAAAGCCATCGTGCCTTGGCCTGGTGCACCTCAAACTATGAGGACTGCCAGTGACAACGCACGGGAAGAACATTAGAAAGCCCTCGTAGAGTGTTGTGATTGCCTCTCCACTGGGTTCTCTCTTCTCCAGTACAAGGAACAATGCTTTGCTCAAGATGCTGAATATGAATGATTGACCGTGTTTTCACCTTTCCAGGGAAAGGAGTTGGAAATTTACCTAACAAAGCATATTTTACAGTGTCTATACTGTATAAGTAGCAGGTGTCTGGTGGCCTTTTCAAAGTTCTACAAATCATCCTAGTCAATTTATGAAAACTTACCCCTACTTTGGTCATATGCGAGGAAAAATGGCAAGTTTACACTCTCATTAAGGAAAAATACATACAAAATTTTATAAAAAGTCAACGACATTCATTTACTTCTTAAAAATTAAAATATATTTATTCTTCTGACTATAGAAAGTAGTACTCATTACATAAAGAAGATATAAAAAAGTATAAGACACAAGTTTAAATCTCATATAACCTTATTACTCAGATGTAACCACTAATAAAATATTGGCATCTTTAATGCTGTTGATTTTGAATATATATTGTTATATTCTATTCTACCCATATGTGTACACGCACAGTTATAAAATTAAAATCGAGTCATTTACATGTACTAAATAGATTTAATGAAATTATCTCTCTATTTTGCACTAATCTCTAGAACATTATACTATTTTATAGCAGCCTGGTATATATTTATGTGGATATAAAAATAATAATTTAGCCAATTCTCTGTAAATGAAATACTAGCTTTTTCTCCGTAGAGTTTCTGTTGTTGTTTCTTCCCAAAGAAGTCAGTACCTATTGTCATTTTTAGAAGTCTGTTTTGGAAAAAGAGATGAGCTTCAGAAATCCTACTTCTTCCCACCTGAACGACAGTGTGTGCTGCTGCAGAGATCAGATGTTTCGGAGCCAGAGAAATGAGTGGCATCTGACCGAACAGCATCTGTGTAATGGTAATTACGCTACGGCCATTATCTGAAGTGCTATTGTGGCTCCAAAGGGCAGTGGAGAAACAAACACTCATAATGCCGCCAGCCGTCAGCCCATCAAGCAGAGCATGCTTATTAGAGCACTGCACAAATTAAGTTTCAGGAGCAAAAAAAAAAATCCCGTACTTTTTCTGATTTTGACACCTTTTCTTTAAATACAAAACTCATCAGAGATAATTTTCAGACATCCTGATTTACCCTTCGGCACCATAAATTTAGCTACAGAGCCAGAGATTGAATGTAGGGGTTCTCTAATCTATTAAATTCTTTACCCTTGAACTTGGAGTGTGAGTTACCAGTTCCTCAGTTTGTAAGAACAGGTTTGCCTGCATAATGTAATGGTTCTGTCACTCTCAATGTTTTCATAGCAGAGGAGGTTTTTATTTTGTGACTAAAGTTCTCAGGAAAGGCATACAAGGACCAGGTCACATAACAGGTAACCGCTCTCTCACTGCCCAGTCTCGGAAGACCTGATATGCACTTCATCAGTCTTCTGCTTTTTCCTACATCAATCACATTCTCTGACTTCTTCACCACTTGCTTTACCAAAAAATGGTCAACACCCTGATCCGTTTACTCTCTCACCTATAGAAACGTTCCTTTAAACAAAGCCCAATTCATTCATACATACTAAGTGTTGCAATGATAATTCTATATTATAACCCCAAACTCGGCAGCTTCCATTAGAAACCATTTACTGCGAACCTGTGGACCAATTGCCCTACACTAGGCTAAGAGCAGCTCTGCTTTGGATTCGGATCTGCTCCACATTTCTCTCATCCTCTTTGGACCCGCAGCCACCTAGGCATGTTCTCCTCATGCTGAAAGGCAGGAGCATGACAGGACAGGTGGGAATATTACACGTCTGCACTGGTCTTGGCCTAGAACTGATACACTTGCTACATCTTCCACATTTCTTTGGGCAAAGAAAGCTCCACGACCAAGATCACACCAAAGACATAGGAGAGAAAAGAGCAGAACGGCAAGATCGGGTGACGAAGGTTATGGCTGCGTAGTTCTCACACAGGGAGGGCATGAATAATAGCGGAACGGCGATCTAATCTGCCACACACTCTGGGCCTGCTAACAGATTGTTGGCCTTTCTTAGGGAATTTATTAACAGAAGGAACCAGCTTTAAGACAAATTCCAATGAAATTCTAAACATGCTATGAACAGGAAGCAATGTACTCGAGATGAGAACATTCCAGGGTGCCTTGAAAGGGAAACACAGGCACCTCCTTACCTCCTTGTAAAGTAGAATCAAAATGATGCTGAGTCCATGGATGGATAAAAAGTCATTCCACTAGGAACCTAAAGGCACTCCCAGGAATAATCTTGGCTATGGGATTATAATGGAGATTTAGGCTTAAATCCCATATTTGCTAGTTGCAGGACCTAATATTCCCAAGCCTTAGCTCCTTCATCTGTAAAATGAGAAATTAGTCATCATCACCTCTTTGCATTGATGAAGGGACAAAGTGAAATACTGTGTATAAATGACCGTTTTTCTGGTAAAATGTCTCTGGTACATAGTAGGCAGACCTGTAACTTTCCCTTCATTGATATTTCATCTTTCAGAAAAGAGTTGCCATGCTGATTATACTTTGAAAGCGAATAAACTACATTTGCTAAAAAATTGATCCGGAAGCTCATAGCCAGCTTCCTTTCACTTACTTTGTGCATTTCCCATCAGTTGTAATGTCTTTTTCGTTAAAAATGGCTCAAACACAGCCCTCTAACTTGTATAAACATAGCTGCTAGCCTTGGATACATCCTAGATCTCAAGAGTTAGAAAAAATGGGTTAAAAATGCAGTGACACTTTACAGTATTCCTGGCAACGAAGCTATAAATAGACTTCCGCACAGAGTGTTCTCCTTCATTTCCAGAGCCGCAGTACATGGCAGGGCCTCAAAGTGGGGAGAGGCTACAGCCGCTTCCTCTTCCACAGAGGGACCCACTAACCATTGCTTTCACTTTCACCAAATTCTCATAAATCATTCTATATCAATGCCATCTTTAATATGGATGCAAAATTCCATGCAATTCTTATGGATTAAATGATAGGTTCTTAGTGAAATTGCCTAGTATATAAGAGCTAAACAAAATCCTTTGAATATGGAAAAAAATACTGAAATGTCTGTCTACAAGGATTAAAAAAACCCCTACACATGTATGGTTATTTGTGGGCTAGAGATCTGTAGATTATCTCACTTTCAGTAATGTTGATATTTATGTCCTTTAATTTGGGTGAACAGAATCACAGAGGCAGATGACTTTCTCAAGGTCACAGAGCTGAGGAATGGTCGAGGCGGGGTTGAATGTTGGCTTTACCACTCTAAATCCGACAACATCCTTCAACCCCAGCCACTTGTTTTCAGGAGTCAAGCTGCTGATTCAGTCAATAGATCAGAAAACTACAGCATGGCACAAGTGATTCATTCCCTACTACCACCCGTTTTAGGAAGGATCAGCTCTTTTTAAAAAGTAGCACACTTTTTACTTATCAACATAGCTCATTGAGCAGTTGGGGGAGTGTGACACCAGGAGGAGGAGACAAGCTTGACAGTATGCTGAATTTGATAAGAATTGTTGTAGATTATCTTGCACAGTTTGGGGATCTGGGAAATACCAACTACAATCTGCTGATCAAGTTACTATTTTAGTTTTAAAATACATGCATTTTCTTTAAAAATATGATTCTTATGTTCGTATGCAGATACTTTATGCAATGAGTAGAGTCCGAAAATTATATAAAATAATTTTACAACCTGAATTATTATATGTGTATGCTAGGATTGCTAATTCTTTCGTGGAATCTTAGCACTAGCAAAAGTCCTCTGAACCTCATCCAAAGCCCCATTTTACAGATGAACACTCAGACCCAGAGAAGTTAAGGAAGTGCCCCACATAGAGGTAGTTAGTGATAGACTAGAACCCGGGTGTTCTGCATTTCAGCCAAATGCTTTTCCCGTTGTGCTAGTAAGAGGATAAATAAATGAACAAAAATCTTTATAGTAAATCATTCTGTGAAGAAAAATGCTACTTATCTCTTATTCTGATTCTTGCCATTATATATTGAATTGCTGTTTGGTAGAATGCATATACATGTATATACAGATGGATACAACTGTCTTTATTTTGGTTTCCATGGTATCTATTTGCTTGCTTCAAATTATTAGATCCTCCACAGCGTGGGCTTATTGTTTCTAATCCCCAACAGTCGCCAACATATTTATGATATTGCCATATGCATACTGTGTACTTGATAAATATTTGTGGTTGCTGATGGAACTGCCCCTGCTGATAAACTACTGTTGGAAAAGCCTGAGGTCCATATTAGAGAGAAGCTTTTCTCTTCTAAACTATCGATTGTCTCTTTCATGACATTTAATAAAAACTTTCCATTACCAGTTGCATAACAGCAATTAAAACCCTCATCAAATCTATCTTAACTGCTTAGAGTCTTCCACTGGGGAGCATTTTCCTTGGCAAACATCTGCAATAAAAGGCTATTTAATCTTCATAACTGAAACAGTCAGTTATGCTAATTTGTCTCTTTTAGTGTCAGTTTACATTGGAATCACACACAGCTCTGGTCCTTTGGAAAGGAACAGAACACAGCACCGCTCCTGCAGCACAAACAGCTGGTAGTGAGGTCCCTGTCACTGGAATCGGCCATACTTTGTTGGACTAATAAATACCTATGAAGCTTTCCGATGAGATTCTTCATTTCTAGGCTCTCTCTTCCTAAAAATAATGTACTCGAACCCTGAGATAGCCATTCCATATTAAAATTCTGGAACCAGCTTGCAAAGATGAGAAAAGTCCCCACTTGAGTCTCATTTTTCTTTTTAAACTTTTAAAAATTTCCTCCACTTCTTAATAAGATGGGGAAATACGTATTTTTGAGCATTTAAGTAAAAATTAGGCAAAACATAAAACAAAAAAGAAGCAGGTCACTCCAAATCGCTAGGTGGCAGGGCTAATAGAAAGGGGACTTTCATATGACGCTGGCTTAGACAGCCGCAAGATGAGATCTCTGCGCCCGCCTGCAGAATCTTAAAAGTTTGTTATGGAGGCTTTACCTGGGTCTAGTCATGTATTCAGTCCAGATGGTCTCAACAGCACCTACTCTTGTCCTTGAAACAGCTTCTAGTGTAGGAATGGTGGACAGGATGTACATTCCAAAGATAGGGGACAGGGTGAGGAACCTCTGATTCTGGGTCCAGCTTGAGAGCCAATTGGCATTCATGTCCCCTTGATGACCTCCTCCAACAGGTCCTCAGGATTTACTCATCTTATAACTGAAAGTCTGTACCCATTTACCATCCTTTCCCAATTTCCCCCTCCCCATATCTCCTGGCAACGTCTTTTCTATGAATTTAACCTTTTTGTTTCTCTTTAAGATTCCACATGTAAGTAATACCACGCAATATTTGCCTTTCTCTGTCTGGCTTATTTCAGATAGCATACTACCCTCCAGGTTCATCCACATTGTTGCCAGAGACTGAATTTCTTTCTTCTTAAGGGCGGAATGATATTCTGTTATATAGATATAGATATAGGTGAGATATATATATAGGTATTATATAGACATGTATACATGTGTATATGCATATGTCAGGACACATAGTTCACATTTTACTGATTCAGTCATTCATCCACAATACTCTAGGTTGGTTCCATGCCTTGGCTATGGTGAATAACGCTGCAATGAAAATGGGAGCACATACATCTCTTCTAGGTAATTATTTCTATTTCTTTGGATAAATACCCAGAAGTGGAATTGCTGGATCATGTGAAAATTTTATTTTTAATTTCCTGAGGAACCTTCATACTCTTTTCCATTGCTATAAGTTTACACTCCTACCAACAGTGTCGAGAGTTCCCATTTCACCACATCCTCCTCATCATTTGTTATCTCTTGTGTTTTTGATAGTAGCTATTCTAACAAGTGTGAAATGATATGTCATTGTGGTTTAGATTTGCATTTCCCTAATGATTAGTGATAAATAAGCAACTTTGCAAGTGCTCGTTGGCCATTTGTATGTCTTCTTCAGAAAAATGTATGTTCAGGTTCTTTGCTCACTTTTTAATTGGGCTATTTTTTCCCCATAGGCCTTTGCCTTTTGTTAACCGCTGCCTTTGCTGTGCAGTTTTGTGATTTGATGTAGTCTCACTTGCTTACTTTGCTTTCGTTGCCTTTGCTTTTGGTGTCACGCCACCCGCCGCAAAGGAATTCCAAACTCTCTTTGTGTAAACCTTCTCTTCATACACTAAGACATACTTCCTATTAATTTCATATTCCTAATGATGGGTCATCAAGAGCTTTCTGACTGGCTTTAAAGCGGACTGCTTATCATTCGGGCCTTTTGCAAGGCTGTCTTCTGGACTTCTCCCTGCAGCCGTGATCCTTAGGATCCCACCCTCCTGTCCCTTGTTAGAGGCAGGGATGTGAGAACGTTTAGGAGGCTTAGGATAATCCTGTTACTCTCTCCCACTTCCACAACTAAGGTGCTGCCTATTCCCAAACTTTGGGAATTTTTGTGATATAATTGGCCTCTCTGCTTTTCCTATTGTTGCCTCAGAATTTAGTGTTCCTAGCACTGATAAGTTCATTATCACTCACACATCATTTTGCTTTATAACTACAAAATTGTGTTACTATGTCTTCTTTTCCTTTTCCTTTGTCTTTATGAGCTGCTGCCTTAATTTTTTTCCCGTAGTTTGGGGTCGGGGGGGGGCAGATAAAAATATTAATTTTTAATCTCTCAGGCTGAACCTATAGATGAAAGTTGAAAAACTTAAAAATATATAACCAGTGTGGTTCAAATATTTCCAAAAGTTATACTTCCCAAATTTACCAACTAATAAGAATCTTCAGAGATTTTATTAAAATGCATATTCCACAGTTTGGCATTAGACCTACTGAAGTGCGATCTTCCAAGAAAATGCTAGAAAATTTGTGTTGTTAGAAAGTGTACAAAGTGAGATAATCGGCCAATTGTAAAACACCATTTCAAGACATGTGAAATACAGGAAAATTTTATGAATAATTCTATGATGTTAGCATAACCTTCATAGCAAAAATAAGCATTTGTGTACACACAGACACATACACAAGCTCTTAAGTTGCCTTCAATTATAAACACACATTTAAAACTTCTAAATACATATTAGCAAATTGAATGTAACATTTTAATAAAAGGATAATAAATTATTACCAAGTTGTGTATCTTCATAAAACTGCTGGGATGTGTCAGGATTAGAAAGGGTGTTTCCTTTTTTATACAAATCACAAATTAACCTTTTAAAGAAGAAAATCTATGTTGTTATCTCAGTAAGTGCTGAAAAGCATCATATAATAATTGACATGCATTTCAGAGAGTAAGAAAACAAACACCCTTCTGGGAATAAAAAGAGAGTTCTTTGACCAAATTAAGTGCTATCTACCAGCAAGTAACAAAAGTCTTATTCAATTAGCTAATATTAGAACCATTTTAATGGAAAACAGGAAAAAGGCAAAGATATTACCATTATTTCTACTATTGAATATAGTCCTGGAAGCCTTCATTAATTCAATAAAATGAGAATAAATAATAGAAGTATAAAAATAACAAAGAAAAACTAGTCTGTGATTTTCTACTTAGAAAATACTAGAGGATTATTTGAAAAACAGTGACAATTCATTTAAGTGTCTACACACAAAATCAACATTTAAAAATTCAATAGAATTCTTAAATAGTTACAGTAGTTAACTAGAAAATAGATAACAGATTGACAAACAAATGAGAAGCCAAAAACAGTACATGATAAAAGTAGCATTTCAAATCAGTGAAGAAATGATGGAATAAGCAGAATGTTATTTTAGAAAATACAGTCTTTTAATTTAGAAGAATCACATCCAACAAAATAGAAAAATGTGTTAAGTATATAACCAGGAAATATTTGGTAAAAGATATGTAAGTGATTGATAGGTATATTAAAAAATTAAATTTTACTAAGCATATTTTAAAAGCATATTCAAAAATCTCAACTGAGTAATTAAAAGTTAAATTCTCTCATTAGGAAATATGAATTAAATGAACAGTCAAATGTTTTCTCATTCAGATGGGCAAAATTAAAAAAAAATGATACCATCCTGTGTTGGTGAGAATGATAGGAACAACACTGATAACTTTTGTGGTAGCATAGAATTTTAAAACCCATTTGGAAGAATTTGGTATCATCTTCCATAATTAAAAATATATGAAACATTTACCCAGGTGTTCAATTTTTAAGAACCTCTCACGCAGAAATGCTCTTGAGAGTTCTGGCCAAGATGGAGGTATAGGTAGATACATTTTGCCTCCTTGCACAACCAAAAGAATGAAACAACAATTTAAAAACAAAAACTACCAAAAATTCCAGAAAATTGAACTGTATGGAAGTCAGACTACTAAGGAGTTAAAGAAGAAACATTCGTCCAGACTACTAGGAGAGTCAGAGACAGGCAGCTGGGGCATAGGGGACACTTGGCAAGGTGGCAGCTTGTGGACCTGGTGGTCCCACATTCGTGTGTGGATAAACCAGGAAGAACAACTGGGGAGTGAGACAGACTGTGCAGCCCAGGGTTCTAGCACAGGGAAATAAAACCTCAGAACCTCTGGCTATAAAAATCCGTGGGGGTTGTGGCTGTGGGAGAAACTGCCAGTCTCTTGAAAGTGGGGCAAGAGCCGGGTAACCAGCATGGATCCCTCTATGACCTCTCCCCCACATACAGCACCACAGCTTGGTGAAGTGGGTGGCCCCACCCTGGTAAATACCTATGGTTCCACCCCTTACAACATAAGAGGTGCACTGAGACAAAGAAATATGGCCCACATGAAAGAACAAATCAAAACCCCAGAAAAAGAACTAAGTGATGAGGAGAGAGCCAACCTATCAGATGAAGAGTTCAAAACACTGGTAATCAGGATGCTCACAGAAATGATTCAATATGGATACAAAATGAAGAAATGAAGTCTACACAAAGTGAAATAAAGGAAAATATACAGGGAACCAACAGTGAAGGGGAGGAAACCAGGGCTCACTCAAATCGACAAATTGGAACAAAAGGAAGAAATAAACATTCAGCTGGAACAGAATGAAGAAACAAGAATTCAAGAAAATGAGGAGAAGCTTAGGAACCTCTGGAACAACTTTAAACATATCAACATTCAAATCATAGGGGTGCCAGAGGAGAAGAGGAAGAGCAAGAAATTGAAAACTTATTTGAAAAAACAATAAAAGAGAACTTCCCCAATCTACTGAAGGAAATAGACATAGAAGACCAGGAATCTCAGAGAGTCCCAAAGAGAGTGGACCCAAAGACGACCACATCAAGACACATCATCATTAAGTTTCCCAAGATTAAAGATAAGGAGAGAATCTTAAAAACAGCAAGAGAAAAGGAAACAGTTACTTACAAAGGAGTTCCCACTAGACTAGCAGCTGATTTCTCAAAAGAAATCTTATAGGCAAGAAGGGGCTGGAGATAAGTATTCAAAGTCATGAAAAGCAAGGACCTAAATCCAAGATTACTCTATACAGCAAAGCTATCATTTAGAATGGAAGGGCAGATAGAGTGCTTCCGAGATAAGGTCAAGTTAAAGGAGTTCATCATCACCAAGCCCTTATTATATGAAATGTTAAAGGGACTTATCTAAAAAAAGAAGAAGATCAAAACTATGAACAGTAAAATGACATAAACTCACAATTATCAACAACTGAACCTAAAAACAAAATGAAAACAAAACAAAACAAAACCTGAAACTAAGCAAACAACTAGAACAGGGTCAGAATCACAGAAATGGAGATCACATGTTGGGTTTTCAGCAGGGAGGAGAAGTGGGAAGAATGGGAGAAAAGGTACAGGGAATAAGAAGCATAATTGGTAGGTACAAATAGACAGGGGGAGGTTAAGAATAGTGTAGGAAATGGAGAAGCCAAAGAACTTACATGTACGACCCATGGACATGAAATAACAGAGGGAGGAAGGCTGGAGGGAGGGAGGCACAGGGCAGAGAGGGATAAAGGGGAGAAAAAGATGAGACAGCTGTAATAGCATAATCAGTAAAATATACTAAAAAAAAAACAAAACTCTCATATACACACAGAAATCTATGTCCCAAAATATTAACTGAATAATTGTTTTTAAGGCTGAAAATGTGTTGAAAAAACCTACACATTAATCAAAAAGGAAACTTGAATTGTTAGGCACACCCTACGAAACACTGTAAATCCTTAGAAGGATTATATTTACACACACACACACACACACATACTATCATTAAAAAATCTTGATGACATCCAAAATTAAAAAAAAATCAAACTACAAGGAAACATTAAATGGTACCATTTATATGAAATTTAAAACAGAACTAAAAGGTTATACATAAAATGGTTGACAGCAGTTAACTCAACTGAAAGGGGCGGGCATTGGAAAAAGAAATTTAGCTTTGTGGTGGTGTTTTACAACAAAATTAAGTACCTTTTATGTTACTTCCGAAATTGTTTAACTAGAAAAGTAGTCTTAGTTTCCCAAATTCATTAGATGTTATTATGAGAGTTTTCTCTTAAAATATTAGTGCCTGTAGTTGTTTATCTTCATCTAAAGGGGAATGTGGCTTTTGAGTTTTACTTAGCTTCCTACTGATTTGACAGAATAGAAGGAAAATCTTTCATGTCATGCCTTCCCCAGGTCTACCAACTTGACCCTCTTTTCTGCCCTATTTGTCCTTATTCGTACTCCCATATCTTGAGAGATCCATACTCCAGTTTTCTCTCTTGACCAAGTAAAGCTTTTCTGAAGCAGAGAGAATTAACAGCACCTGTGTGCTATTTTTCTGAGGCTTTCCATATAAACCATATTAGAGAAGGATACTTTGACTTTATAATGGGGTGGAGGAAGGTGACCATAATCCGAAGAGGAGGTCTTGCTAGGCCATGCTTTTGGCATTATCTTTAAAGAACTGAGTCTTCTTTATTTCTTATGACTTAATCACAAATTTAGATGCTGTCCACTAGCCATTTTTTCCCTTTCCGTTTTCTTTCTATAGCTTTAACCTTTAAAAAAATAAAACCCAGATGATGTCATAGACCAAATCTTGGTACTGCTTATGGCAAAAAATACAGAGGAGAAGGGAAAACACCAAGCAAAAGAATAAAATTGTGTTACAAATGTTTGGATATTGGTAAAAATAAGTCAAGTAGGTATTTACACGTTAAATAATGTGCTGAATGTTTTGCTACTGTAAACCCGTCACGGCAGATCAATACCGTTCACACCACTCACTCGTAGCAAGCAGTAAATGTCTTTCACCTCACCTGTTTCTAACCATTTAACATTGCTAAAAAGGTGGCTAGAAACATCAATTGGGGTGATTTCTTCTAAACTGAAAATGGGTCGATTAGTCTTGGTGACATTCATTGCATGGAAATAGGACCCAGAGAAAGAACAGGAGGAGAAATCACACAGTGAATGTAAGTGCATTTGTATTCAAGTTTACGAAAGTCAAGCTGGACTTCAGGGTTCCAAGAAATGTGCTGGAAAAGGTTAAAAAAAAAAATCTGCCCTGGCCAGGTGGCTCACCTGGTTGGAGCATCGTCCCATGCTCCAAAAGGTTGCGGGTTCTTTCACCAGTCAGGGCACATACCTAGGTTGCAGGTTCGATGCCCTGTTGGGGCTCATGTGGGAGGCATCTGATTGAGGTCTCTCACTTCAGTGTTTCTCCCTCTCTCCCTCTCTCTCTCTCTCTCAAATCAATAAACATATCCTTGGGTGAGGATTAAAAAAAAGTCTGCTTTTGTACTGTATTGCTAGCCTGTTTGATACATTTGTCCTATGGATTGCTTAAAATATTGATTATGATGTAAGTATATTAAATTAAACAATAACCCTGAACTTCCAGTCCTAGACATTTGTCATGTCAAATCTCCTGAGCAGCAGTGGAAATTGGTGATCAATGCCATTTAAAAAAGAACAGATATTCATTATTAATAAACATGGCAAGGCTGAAATGAGGTAATTAAGTAGAAATAAATTAAGTTCTACTCTATTCCAAGGGAAAAACCTGCCAGGATTGATTGCTGCATTCATTTAATTAACGTTCTAGTGTAATTCAGAAATAGTAGAAAGATTGAGGAGTAGCACATGCCGCATAAAGTTCCAAAAAAGAGAATGTGAATATTTCAGGATTTTTTTTTTAATTGCTATTTTGCCAAGCCTCACATTGCCTACATTAATGGCTTGATTCTGGCAATGTGATATTTGCTTGAGTAGACTTTATTCTCTGGGGTCTCAAATCCATTTCTGCTTCTGTAACCTGGCTAAAGGAAGGACTGAAGCTTTAACTCCTGGCCTGGGTAAAGTATGGCTAGGTTGTTGCCCCTTTTGGTGTGTGGATGCTTTCAGTTTTCCTGCGGTCCAATGGGAAATGCGCTGACTCGTTCTTCGGCATCACCACCAACTCCTTCTTATTCGTAACCATGTTGCAGTGGAGGGGCTGCGAACTGCATTTCCTAGGATCCCCTTCCGCTTAATGTTCTAGGTCCCAGTCAGTCAATAAGAAGCAGTGACATAAGAGTTGGAAAGTGTTAGCAAAAAAGAGACCAGTAGTATAGTGCAGGAAGATTTGTGGGATTAGTGCAGATTTCCAGCTAATCCTTGATAGCCACCCATTTCTTGTAGACAAGACACCTTTCCCAAAGATTATTAATATCTGCAATGGCTTCTAGGTGAGCAGTTGAGAATGTTCTGTTTCAGGAATAAGGTACTCTCTGGTACTCCCTGACACAGGAATCTCTGTGCTGTACAATGATTGATAAGTCTAATTTCCTTTATTAAAACCCTTCACACTTAGAATCCTAGAGTTGCTTCTATTTTTCTTTCCAAACTCCCCAGGTGGCTATATCATTGCTGGAATAATTTTTGGATAACTGGAATGGATTCCTACCCCCACTTTTGATATATAACCCATCCAGAGAGTAGGATGCAAAGCTAGAATTATAAGAGCTAGAATCTTAAATCTCTTGCCTTGGTCACTCTGAACATGATATGGCACATCTTGTGATGAATAGAGATCCCATGATACCGGTCAACATGAATACCTTTGCTGCATATCAGAGTTGCCTCCGACAGTCAGGATAAGGGGCAGAGAGCTTCAGGGCGCAGTGGTGTCCTCACAAGAGAACTGGGGCAAAGGAGTATATTCAGGAAGAAGACTGAGGATAGGGAGGGTGTGTTTACCATGGAACAGGGAAAAGAGAAGAGAGAAGAGGAACCGTGAACATGTGTGTGGGAGGAAGGAGAGGAAAGGGAAGAAACGGGAGCCAAAGGTGGCAAGAGAGATGTGAAGCCTGCAATTAAATTACCTGATATAAAATGCTACCACTAATAACCAGCTCAGTTGATACTATTCTGCTAAAACAGTGTGACTAAATGAAATAGTAATGGGATCTCATTCACTTATTTAGAAAGCCTTTACTGAGTACTTTTTATGTTCCAGTAACTGTGTTGGAAGAAACATTTATAAAAATAAACCACAATAGTTATTACTCCTTTTCAAAATGTTCTCCAAAGAGAGAGGGGTTATTAAAAAAAGCTAGTGTAATTGTGACTGGATTGTACCAATTCAATTGTATGTAAAAATCATCTCCTCTTCTAAGGAAAAAAATTCAAAAACATTTAGCATCTGAACAGTCAGGATGTTCTCAAAGTTCTTATACATCCCTGTTGATAACCTATGTTGCCCACTGAGTCAAAATTGAATTTCTTAATTAACACTCTTGGTTGCAAGCAATAAAACTAACTCAATTAATTTTAAGAATAAAAAGAAAATTGTTGGTCATCTACTGAGTGTTGCAGGTTGGATTCTCCAGGAGCAGATGCTGAGAGGGAATTTGGCATATAGAAAATTTACAGAGGTTCCAATCTGTGGAAACAAGGGGTTGGAACTATAGGAATGGTCAGAGGGAGAAGATGAAGAGTGATGTCAGCCTGGCAAAACCTTGGTCAAACTCACAAGGAATTGTGGAGCATATATATAGTCTGGCTAAATTTTCCTATGGTGGGCCTAAATGGCTGAGACTTTAGCCACTCACTCTGATCAGAATGGATGTCAGCCATTGTAGGTAGGGTAGGTTTTGAATAAAATAGTTCTCTGCAGCCCAGGGAGAACCTGCAGGAAATGACAGCTTTCTCAGAAGTTAAGGCAGCAAGATCTTTCTTGAAGAGAGATGTAGGTGGCACATCTTCATGTGCACAGCACTAGGTTCTCTTGTGTTGTGTTAGAAAAAGAGAGTAATTAGGTCTTTCAGAAGGTTGGGAGCTAGGGCAGCTCTGGGCTACAGCAGCAACATTTTGTGGACTCTGTTCCTACCTTTCTGCCTTTAACTTCATTGACATTTCAATCTCTAATCCTGTTGTCTTTCAAGTCTAATCCCTCCTACACCCCCCCCGAAGAATTTGATTGGTTCTGATTCTATAGGTGATCAACCATAGGCCAGTCCTTTGCAGCCAACCTCCTTTATTGTGAACATGGCTTTCGGTACCCTGTGAGTAGGTAATTGGTGGTGTTGGCGGTGAATTAGTTCTCAGAAAAGAGAGAATAGCTCATGGATTTAGACTCCTCAAAGATAATCTTGTAATCAGTAGCCATACAAGTGTCCTGTGATTAAGTCTCTCAAGGATTTTTGTTCGGGGACTACAATCAACCAGTGCCCTAAGATCTTTACGGAAGGGAAGATATTCGCAAAACTTGCTCTTGTCCACGCTTCTCAAAAGGTGTTGATAAAACGTCTTACCCAACAACACTAAATGTCGTGAGTTTAGAATTTCTATTACCAGATTCCAAGAGAATGTGCTGAGATTCCAGATATGACAATACACTTTCATTACGAGTCATTCTAAGCAGCCTCTAGGAGATAATATCAGATATCCATGAGGAAGATATCTAAGCGAGGCTGGAAGGAAAGGGAGAAATGTGTTCTAGGACATTTGAGTGTCATATTCTTTCATTATTGTTTCAGACATTCATCACAGAAATATAAGATGCAACGACCCCAAAACAAAGGAAGAGCTACAAGGCTTTTTAGAGTTACTCAGTTCCTTCTTTATATAGATGAAAGGCTACAATTACAGAAAAATTTCCTGGCCTATCAGATAAAGGCAAGCAACTGCTCTGTAGAAATAGAGAAGAGCGAAGGTTAAGTAGTCCTTGAAGTCCGAGTCTGTGCTAGCATGTTATGATGAATGAAAATTACTTCCTTTTTCAAAATTTAAACCGTGGATACTTTACTTTAGTGTTGAAGCTATGCTTTTCCATCAAAGGCCATATGGCAGAAATACACCAACTGTTTACTTCTCAAAAAAAAATGTCATTTATAGCATGAGAATACACAAAAAGCCCATCAATCAAAAGCTATCACCTCCAGGTGGTAATGTAGATTAAATACTTGGATGGTCCTTTCAATATAAAATAACTAGCTTTGGACAAAGCAGAATTTTTAATGAATTGCTAGGGTTAAATAAGAAAACCACCGAGTGACTTTAAAAAAAGATTAAACAGAGCTAGTAGTAATTTTTTCAAGGGTGTACCAAAAAAAAAAAAAAAAAGTGAGATCACTCTAAAGGCAACTGCAAATATCAGCATTGCAATTCAAAAAGACTAAAATAGTTCTGCAGTCTGAATAGCTGGTACTGACAGGGTTTATCATCAACATAAGGCTAGATTTCCACAACAATTGCTTACTCGACCACACCACTAAGTGATGCAGGCATCCTAACTTTTGTTTCTTTTCTTTTCTATACCCAGAAGAATAAAGCAAACTTTATGGCTACAACAAATCACTTTATGAAGATTTGGAAAGAAAGCAAAATGGAAAAGCGGTGAGTGTAAACAGTGAAGTATCTCAGATAGTTGAAAAGTTTATGGGTTTTTACAAGAATAAGCAAGCGAGAAAGAATGTGAATTCCATAGAGTAATGCCATAATAATATTATGGCAGTTATTAATCTGTTGTCTGTCAGCTTCGGATACAACCCTCTCTCCTCTGCTTTGGTGATGCTGGGGCTGAAACTCTGGAAGCCACAGTTCTCCTTTGCCAGCTGGGTCCCTGTTATGGTTTATAGGAGAAAATGTCGATAGGGATCATCAGGTAGAAAAAAGAAGGGAACTGCTCCTTTCTGTTTTCTTTCTGTGCTTTCTTGCAGAAGCTGTTGATCATAACAGTTTTTCCAACCCTTGCCAGTCAGTCTTAGTAGGCTGTTTGTTTGTTTGTTTGTTTGTTTATTTTAAAACAATGACATTTTGTGTTTTGGGGGTTTTTTTAATATATATTTTTAAGATTTTATTTATTTTATTTTTAGACAGATGGAAAGGGAGGGAGAAAGAGAGAGAAACATCAATGTGCGGTTGCCTCTTGTGCACCCCCTACTGGGGACCTGGCCCACAACCCTGGCATGTGCCCTGACTGGAGAATGGAACCGGCAACCCTTTGGTTCACAGGTCGACACTCAATCCACTGAGCTACACCAGCCAGGGTTTATTATGCTGTTTAGAGGCACCGACACCAATCAGCCACCCGGCTGGCTCAGAGGCCCAAGTCCCAACTCTGTAGGGCCCCTCTCTGAAAGCTTGGAATCTCTACCACCAGCTAAGGGGCACCACTTACAACAGGTTTGCGTCCCCTGTGGGGCTGCTCCTCTAAGCTTCTAAGTTTTACTTGTTTATTTGTTTTTTAATCCTCATCTACAGGTGTGTTTATTGATTTGAGAGAGAGAGAAACATCAACATGAGTGAGAAACATCGATCAGTTGCCACCTGTATATGCCCTGACCAGAGGTTGGACCCACAGCCTTAGGTATATGCCGCAACCCTGACCGAGGATCAAATCTGCGATCTTTCCAGTGTGTGGGATGATGCTCCAATCAACTGAGCCACCCAGCTGGCTAAGCTTCTAAGTTTTCATGAGTCAACCTCTTCCCTTTGTGCCTCCAACTCTCGGCAGTGGTAGGTATTTCCTGCAGTTGCCATCCTCATGACACCTTATTACTCCATTTTTATGCTTTCAATTCTTTAATACCTAATTAACAGTTCTTAATATTAAATTCTCACTGTTAAAAACACCGGTGTGGTTTCTGTCTCCTGATGAGATCCTGAGGGATATATATGTGGAACTCCTTATTTTTTAAACTATTTTATCCTTATTTTAGTCTTAGGAAAATGTGGCCAAATACCACCAAGATTGAGAAATTTGGGGAGAGAAATGATAGAGTGAGGAGCGCTGAAGGAAGCAAAGGGAGTCGCTGGCTTCTCTGCATCCTGGGCTGAGTTATGAAAGGACAAATGTGGATGACCTCAGTCCCTGCTCCCCCAGCAACCTGAAACAATGATTACAATCTCGATTTTAAAGAGCTCTTTGCTAGAAATCAATCAACAGTTGAGATCAAGTGTCGAAACTAGCAAAACAAAAAAAACAAAACAAAAAAAAAACACACAAGCTATCAGCACTCACATAAAAATTGTCTTCTCAAGCTGATGTTCCCATCTCCCAACTATTTAAAAATAAGACTGCAGTGAGCAGGAGCAATTGCTTTATATTCAGTGCACTTAAATGAATGTTTGATATAAAGGGAAATTAACTTCCTAGAGCCTTTTTCTGTACATTGTATTAAGCGTGAAGTTTTTGGTTCTGCACCACAGAGTAAGAAAAATGCACACACAGAGTGTTAGGACTGAAGCAGTGACTCTTCCATTTCCGAGAACCATTCAGGGTGATGTGGCTCCATTCTGCTCTATACAGAGAAAGAGCTGTGTGTTTAAGGGGAGGAATGAGCATTAACGAGGTATCAGTCCAGACTCTTGAAAAGCCTGAGGTATTGAGCTAGTTTTTACTGCATATATCTCAAATGCTAGATACAGCAGACCACACACTCAGGTAAGAGGTTGCAAAGACAGCTGACATATTTTCAGGGCCTAGCTGAGAGTGCCTCAGGGTAATTCTTGTGCTGAACTAGGCTTTCCACGTTGGAGAAACATTTTCTTTTTAATGCATTACTAGTTTGTTTCATTGATAAAGATTTCTTTCTCCTGGGTTTTTGTCTCCATGCGCTAGTAATTGTCAGGTAAAACTTAGAAGGTATCCAACTTAAGAAAAAAGAAAGTGATTGTTAGTTCATGGGTGAGATGAAGTTGAGGACAGAGAAAAAGAAAAAAATAACTCATAATAAGAAAAATAAGTGTATGTTGCTATGGATGCCATTGTGACTAAAAAATATTTAAATGAAATGTATTTTCAGCATAGCACTATGAAAAATAAAATGCAAACATTAGAGCACTTCTCATTGCTGTTTAGTTGGGTTTTAAGGAACTCCTGGGTGAAAGTTCAGGATGTTCTAGAAGAGGATCAATATTGGCCTCTACCCAGTCACCATGTAGGTGTGGCAATGGCAGTGCGCCTTGTCCTGACGCCAGTGATACATGTCTGACTGGAGAAAACCACTTGCTTCTTAACATGCAAACACAGTCGTCTTTCAAAATAGCAAACCTACTGGGCAAGAAAGTTATCCATCCACTGAATTTATGGAGAAGAAGGCCAGATTTGCTCTGACATAAACAGCTATAGTGGGTAGAAAGAGAAAGAAAGAATAACTTGATAGACATTTTAATAAGTTTGCATTACTTCTGGTGGCCATGTTATTCCACATGATGATCTGCTAGGGTCCGAATGTGTCCTCCCAAATAGCCACATGTTGGAATCCTAGTGCGCAATATAATGGCTTCAGAAGTGGAGTATTTGGGGTGTTATTAGATCATGAAGGTGGAGCCCTCGTGAACCGGATTAGTGCCTTATGTAAGAGAGCCCACAGAGCTCCCTAGCCCCTTCCACAGGTGAGGATACAAGAAGTCTGTGAGCAAAGGAGGGTTTATGTACGCTCCCCTGCTCCTTACTGTCAGGCTCACTCTTCTCTGAACTTAGCCATGAATTTTGTGTTCACCGGAGAACCACACCTACATGTAAAATCCTTGGAGAAATGGCCAGAGGCTGTGTGATGTTAGTAGGGGCAGTTCACAGCAAAATACCTTACAGGAGTTTCTTGGGTTCCTTTGAAGGAAGTTGCATTAAAATTGAGGCATATCCTTAGACACAGTGACTCCATGTCTAGGAATAGATCTTTAAAAAATTAAGATACATAAATTTTGCACACGTGACCTAACCATGCTGGCACCACGTCTCAGAATTCCAGCCTCTGCAGTTATTAGAAATAGCCCTGACTGGTGTGTTTCAGTTGGTTAGGTATCAGTGCAGAAAGCAAAAAGTCACCGGTTCAGTTCCCGGTCAGGGAACATGCCTGAGTTGAGGGTTTCGTCCTTGGTTGGGGCACATGTGAGAGGCAACCAATCAATGTTTCTCTCTCACCTCTATGTTTCTCTCCCTTTCTTTCTCCCCACCCTTCCCCTCTCTCTAAAAACAAATAAAATATATATTTTTTAAAAACTGTAAGAAATAAATTTCTCTTATTTATATGCTACTCAGTCTGCGTATTTTGTTATAGCAGTCCCAACAAAGTAAGACATGGTCTCTGTTAATTTTTCTTCTTTTTAATAATTTTGAACAAGCTTGAAAGAAGGTTGTTAAGTATGGTTTTGTTTGAAATATTAGAAAAAAATTAAAATAAGTATAATGCACCTGTATTTTATAAGGTTTGGGGGCTATGGAAAGGATACTTATTTGATACCCAGATAATGTTACCATAATAAATCATCAATCTTTTATTTATCTCTTTGACCTACTCATATATTGAGCACCTACTATATACCAGGCTGAGTTTGGTGCTGAGGATACAGAGGTCAAAGGCTTCCTTGAAGAACTTTATGTTAGTACAGAGATTAAAAAGCTAATTCAAGCAAAGATATAAAATATAAAGCGATAACTGCTGTGATCAAGGAAAACACAGCATGTTGTGAGAGCCCAAGTATGGGACAGTGGGTGTCGGAATGGGTGGAGGAGAAGAGATGGACTAATGGTAACAGAGTCTTTGTGGGGAAAATGTTTTAACCAAAGGGTAGTAGTTGGTAGTTGACCCAAAGAAGTTAAGTAAGCAGTAAGTTACTTACTAAGAAGTTACTCTCAGGTCCACCCTCTCTGGTTTTCTGGTTCGATGCCTCGCTGAAACTAACTTGATTTACAGCTTACCTGTGTTCCCCTGCTCCTTACTCTCGGCCTTGCTCTTCTCTGAACTAAGCCATGAATTTTGTGTTTACTGGGGAGCCACACCTGCACGTAAAATCCTCGGGGGAAAGGCAAGAGGCTGTGTGATGTTTGAAGGGGCAGTTCACAGCAAAATATCCTATAGGAGTTTCTTGGGTTCCTCTGAAGGAAGTTGCATTAAGATTGAGGCATATCCTTAGACACAGTGACTCCACTTCTAGGAATAGATTCTATATAAGTTAGGATACATAAATTTTACAAATGTGACCCACTATACATATGGTATTGTATATGCCTACTGAAGAAGCTTTTGGTCCTGGCATCTCTGTGTCTTCCCCACCCCCCACCCTCCACTGAGATCTCCTTTTCTGGAATGTTCTTTGGGTTTTAGTGGTACAGAATGTGGAGGTTGAAGAAATGGGAGTAAGAGTAAGAAGCATATAAGTTAGGGCAGAGGAAGTATTTTAGAGGGAAGTTTCGAAGAACATCCACTGTTATAATAAATAAGAAACTATATCTACTTATGTAGATTTAAAGATATGTCCACTCATATACATTTATATAGTTTCTTTGAAATATATATTCATAAAATGCATCAATACATACATTTTTAAAAGCCTGGAAGGATACCTTGCATACTGCTAACCTTCATTCTGAGGAATGGAATTCGAGTAGGGGGTATAGTCTCACGTTTTACTTTGAATTATTTTTGAAATAAGCATTTGTTAACTGTGTAATTTAATAAACCCAATACAGATTTTTAAAAGAAAGGCACAGATTCACAGTACCGAAAAGAAAAATCTGTGGCCTTCATTTTGCTCCCACAAAATCATCATAGATGCCTAGGGCTGAAAGGGAGCCCCGGAGACCGCCCAGCCCAGACAGGGCTGTGTCTGGCCCGTCCGGCAGATGGTTGCATATTCTTTTCTTTATGTTCTCCGGGAATGGAGTGATTCCCATGGCAGTCTATTCTTGGGTTCAATTATCCTTCCTCTCTTAAAATCTCCACTTCTGAAGAAATTGAGTCCCAAAGCTAAGAAACATTGTTAGTAAGGGATTATTTTTAGTTATTATTCTGAATCATACGGGTTGAATGATGAAGGGTAAAATATTCAAATACCTGATACCTGTGCCAAGCAGAAGTTGTCTGTTGAAGGACTTCCAAATGACCCAGTATAAGTCACAGCATCTGAGACATTAGCAAGCCTAGAGAGACCTGAGCGCACTGGAAGGGGTTCTAACTATGATTAAGACAGAGGCCTCCCGGGCCTTGACTTAATTCTATCATATTCTGGCTGCTCGAGTCTTCTAGGCTCTCTCAGTGGGATTAAAGCCAGCCGCTAATTGTAATCTAAGAAAACTTCATGGATAAGTGAAAAAAATCAGAACTCTTCAACTTGAGGGGAAACAGCAACCACAACAAAAACCCGAAATAAAGCAGAAAACTGATCAAATGCCCTAAATGTGTTCCTTAAGAAGAGCTTCCAGTGTCTTTTTCTACTTCTGTCTATATCTAGAAAATATTCCTGAGGTATTTTCTGCCCAGAACATAGATACTCTAAGAAAAGCATTTCTAATGAATGTGTTACTATGTCTAAGGAAGAAACAATCATTTAAAGATGAAGGGAGGTCTCAAAACCACTGGGTCACTTCCGAGTTGATCTTGATTAAGGTCACACCCATTTTGATGCTAGTCTTCTTTTTTGCACCAAAAACAAAACCCCAACTCTTAATCATGTGGCCTCAGGAGTTTTAATTCACATATACTAAAAGAAAAAAATTATTTGCTAATATTTTATAAGGATTGGGAAACATTTTAGGAGGCTTCCTGTTGGCATCCTTTGTTACTGGCTTCTCCCCACCCTTGTAACCTAACATATATCTACACATTTTAGATAAATATACTAAATCAAAGCTGCATGCAAATCTTTCATCATAAAGAACTCAAAAGAGACAGCTATTTTCAATTCAATTTTCAGGTAAAATAAATATAATACTTAATAAAATACATCATGTTAACTTTTATTAGTTTAAAGAAACAGTTTTGTTCCAAATACTTATTCTTTTATTAGGACTATAGTTCAATATTACATATTTTACCTGGTGAAATAAAAGCTACAAAATATTGTTTCCTATTTTGAGTAAAAAAAATAAAGACACGGGCCTTGGAGCTTAGTAGAGGAATAGCAACTGATGAAGTTAGAGGCCTAGGAAATCACGGTCTTGTGTTTTGCATATCCAGATTCTGGCCAGGAACTGAACAAAGCCTCCGAAGTGTTCCTAGGAAGAACTACGAAGATCTCCCCTAACGCTTTTTATTCCATATAAAATACTCTGCCTCTTGCTCATTCACTAGCCTAGCAGTTCTCAACGAGGGAGGGAGGAAGATGATTTTGCCGTCCAGGAGGACACCTGCCAATGTCTGGAGATGTTTTTTTGTTGTCACAATTTGATGGGTGGTGCTTGTGCTACTGGCATATGTTGGACAGAGGGCAGGGATAATGCTGATAATCCTAAAATGCACAGGACAGCCTGCTCCCCGCAACACCAAAGAATTAGTTATTCAGCCTGAAATGTCAATCGTGCTGAGGTTGGAAAATCTTTGCATTACCACACTAATTTTTCCATTTCCTGAAAAATCCAAGGCCTTTCCATGTTCCCAATCCAGGGAAAGTTCCTCCTTGGATATGCATTTTGCCAGTAGCCTCTCCTCTTTTCTGCTCAAATGTCACCCCCTCAGAGGGTCTTCACTGCACCCCGCCTCTACTTCCCCATTCCCACCGCTCTTGATCATACCTCTCTTTGGTTTTCTCCGTGGCATATACAGTTGACTGCTTGTCTTATCTACCTCTGTGTCTGCTATGAAAAGAACAATGTGTGCCTCATAATAAACTCTTAATAAATATTTATAGTAAGATCAAATATATGCATGTTTATATTTACTCACATTCACACTTGAAATTATTTAGCTAGGCCTTTAGGAGTAATACTTATAGCCAATATTTATCGTGCGCTTGCTATGAGGTAGACACTCTTCTGAGAGCATTGCATGGATTATCTCATTTAATCCTCACAAAAACTCAGTCAGGTGAGTACTCTTAACAATTCCTATTTTACTGGTGAGAAAACTGAGGGGGGGTAACTTACGAGGGTCAAGCAGTTAGTAGTGAATAGACAGGCAGTCCAGCTGCCAATCACTTTGCTCTGAACCAGGGAGCCTGCTCAGGCTCCGTCATTACTCAGTATGAGGCCAGCTGTTCAAGAGACATAGCTGGATTTCCACGCGAGCAACCAAAGACAGCAAGCGAATTTTATTCATTTCAGTTCAAGGGAAATTTACGGACTATCTTCCAGGTGCCAAGGCTTGGTGCTGCTACTGAGCACTGAAAGATGAATAATCTCTCCTGAGAATAAACAGACCCCAGTTGTTCTCTGGAAAATGACAACCCATAATGCCGGGTGGTCCCAGGGCCTCTTGGTCCCTTTCAATATAAAAAATTGACTAAACAAAACTCTCCTGCACTTTTATTTTACCTTAATGCCGTTAACGTATACAAAATGCACATACTGTGCGTGGGTTAATGAAACAGTTTATACATAACGGACCGAGCTGAAGTGTTGAAAGAGTGGAGTTTGCCCCCCAAATTGCTGCCTATGTCTTGGGTCCCTCACATACTTTTAAAATAAAGAAACTTCTCCATGCTAACCTCATAAATACAGTTCACAATTACATGAATTAACCCACAGGCTGCTATATGGAAACATGAAACAGACACAAGCACAAATTCACACAATTTTCTTTTTCTTTTACCCTCTTGCAAATGCCAGCTTGCCATTCCCCAAGTTGCTCTTTGGAGACATTAAAGGCGGTACAGTTAAGAAACACCGTCTCTAAACCTCTAAGTGTGCTGTCAGGAGGGAGCCACCTTGGGCTCTCTCCCGGTTGTTTTCTTCTCCCATTGCAGAATAAGCTGCTTTAGGGCCTCTACCTTCACCCAGAGAGCCCGGCTGTGCACGAAAGATCAAGCTTTTTTCTTGACCACATGGAAAGCCTTCCCCCCAAAAATGCATTTGGTGACCACATCCTATACAGAGACGCCTCAGTGAGTATTACCAAGCTTCCTTTTTCTTTCACAATTCATGCGAAAGAAATTGACAAAACAGTCTTAGAGTTTCACAAATACACTTTCTTACTATTGGATATCCCTTATCAGAGATCTTCCGTTTCTCCTTCCAGCTCCGAGGAACAAAATATACTGTATATTTTGTCTTCTTAAAATTCTTTGACAAAATATTGCTTTAACATACCTTTATTGTCTCCCCTGCCAACATCTAATAGCTCTCATTATCAGAAAGGTGATTCTTTTGCCAAGATGAAATTTTTCTCCTACTATTAAATGCAGCTTCTCTGTCTTGGAAGAAGATGGAGAAGTATAATAACCTCTCTGAGCAAGCACCAACAGCTAATAACAGCCACTATTTTTGTAGTGCTTTAGATGTTTACAGAAGACTTTCACATACAGTGTCTTGTTTGAGAGTCAAAACATCTTGTCTCATTTGAGACAGGAGGAAACCGATACTCACAGAGGACAAGGCCACGTGGCTAGTTTGAAGCAGAACTGGAATTTAACTTGAGTTATTCTGGCTTACTTTTCTCTCAAAAAAAAAAAATGGAACTTTCATTTGTTTTAATGGGTAGTATTATGACATCATTTTCTCATTTCCTGGGGTTCTTTTTTGAAATTTTTCCAAATAGTTCACATTTGTTAAATTACGCAGAGATTATTTTGGATGTTGCTGAGGATGTGATGAATTCCCACAATTTATACTCCTTCGTGTGTGTGTGGTGGGGGAGTTAGCTCACAGTACCTTAGTGGTATAAAATGACAGTGTGTAATAATGAACTGCCTTCTGCTATTAATTAGTCATGTTTGTAATAACGAACTGTTTTCTGCTATTAATTAGTCATGTAACCTTGGCAAAGTACTTGACTCCTGGGACTCCACGTCTTCATCTGAGACGTGAAGGTGGAAGTTTGGAGTCAGTGGTTGTAAAGGTGTATGAACTGACTTGGAGACCCTCTGAGCCAATTTCTTGGGCCTGATTGCCAATCAATAAAGACCTGTTGAATATTATTGAATTCGTACCTCTGAGGAAACAGAAGCCTGGGGAAAGTAGAAAATGTGGCTAAAGTCACGCAGCAAGGAGACTACAGGACTCTGCCTCCTGGTTCCCAGCTCGTGGCCGGGACTGGTCCCATTGGAACTTTAAGAACACTCCTCCCTTTAAAAACCTATGCTTTTAAATGTTTTCTGTATAGCTAGTCATTCTCTAAATTGTATTCTTCATGTTGTTTCTTTCTTTGAGTGTCTTGTCCATTACTTGTATGTAATGAGGTTCCTCATGCTTGCTCAGACAACAACTTCATTGAATTTTTGTTTTAATTTCCAAGGTGCAAGTCATTTATGCCTACTTGGAACTAACAGCAAATCCCAAACCGACTGCACCTTCCCTGGAGACAAACATATCATAAAGCCCTACTTAAATTATTTTTACAGTTCATTATGAGAGGAGACTTAAAAAAACACTTGAGAGTAGGCTTATCACAATTTCTAGTATAGCTGAAAATTTAATCAACAGCAACATGCAGTCATTTCTTCATTCATTCATGCGTTCTTGCATTCATTCATTCAACAATACACTATAGTGGCCAGGGGACCAGTTCAGATCTGCCACTTCCTTTCCATTGAACTTGGGGAAAATTATTTACCAAAGCCAAGCCTCAATTTCCTAATCTGTAAAGTTGAGAATATTTGTAGTACCTAATCGAGAGATAGGTTGTAAAGAAAAACAGAAATAAGGCATGTGAAACAAATTTTCCCTAGATATTGCTAAGTAAATACTGGTTATTATAAATAGATGACAGACATTTATAAGGCATTTTCTCTAAGCCTGGTGCTGCACTAAGCCCTTAGGATACAACTGAGGAACATGGTCATTATTTATTCTCTGCCTTGGAGGAACTCACCATCTAGCAGTGAAGACAGATCTGAAGTCAAGTGGCTGCAACAAAGAGATATACCTTCTATGATGAGGATGGAATCAGGCCGCACAGTGACATGACAAAAGATGTGACCACCTTGGCTCTAGAGGAGTCAGGAGTCAGGAAGAGAGAGCACTGGTCAGACAGAGCGGAGGGAAGTTATGGCCGAGGAGCAGCTCGATCACAGGAGAGGAGCGGGGCCATCAAACTGGAGCTGGTATAATGGAGCCAGGCGGTGAAGGGCTTCACGAACCATTTTAGTAAGAACTTTGAGCTTTTATTTTTAGTAATAATAAGCTTGTTAAACACAGTAGCAACACAATCAAAGGTGTTTTTAGAAAAAATGACTTTTCTGTGTAGAAAAGACACAGAAAGGGAAAAGAGAGATGACAGGGAAACCAATTCAGGGGTTTTCAACCTGGCTCAGGAGGTGATGCAGTGGCTTGTTGGACAGAGGTGCTGGCTGTGACCATGGGCTGGACATAGCACTGAGGAGCACAGAGGTCCCAGGGATCACAGTGCATGCTCCAGGTCAGAGGCCTCTGCAAACGTATCCAAAGTACTAGAGCTCCCCAAAAGTTGCATTTGTATGCTTTAATTCAAGACTGCTTTGATGGTGGTAGAAGTGAAAACTTAGAGGTGGAATATTTCTCCTTTTTTTTTTTCAATGAAAAAACTAAATCAGGTGCTCTAACTTCCTCAACCAATCCCACACCAGTCCAGGAGGTAAAATTATGTGGACCTACTCTTTTCTTTTTCTCTTTTTCCATTGCTTTTAGAGAGGGAGGAAGGAAGAGAGGAAGGGAAAAAGAGAAACACTGATGTGAAAGAAACACCAATCATTGCCTCGCTCAGGCCCCCGGGCCAGGAATCAAACCTGCAACCCTTCAGCTATGAGACAACACTCCAACCAACTGAGGCGCACTGATGAAGGCAACCTACTCATTTCTTAATGGCTAACCCCTACCTCTTTCCCAGGCTACGTTAGGTTTTTCTTCCTTATATTCCTATAGTACTCTGAGCTTATCTCAACTTAGCCGCTATCACACTTGTGTTAGAATTGTCTTTTCACTGACTTGCATTTTTGTCCAAGCCACATGACCTTGAGGTCAGGAACTGCCAGCTGCTCATTTTTGTATGTCCATGCCTGGCACCTAGAGGTGATCTATAAATGAACGTGGAATGAATGAATGAAAGATTGAATGGAGGAAACAAAGCATTGACGAGGAAGACAGGAGAAAGAAGCATGCCAGATATAGGCAATGGATACAATACTGAATTTTCTTTGGCATAAATATTCACATTTTCCAACACCGTGAGTGTCAGAGGTATACTGGATTTAGATTACAGGCCCAGTCTTCAATTACCTTCTTTTACAGTGAAAAGAATATCATTTCTGGAGTCACATATCTGTATGCAGATTTTGCCTTGGCCAGAATTAACTCTGGTTAAGTACCTCTGAGACTCATCCATAGTGCATAAATATAACTATATCACAGGACTGATAAAAGATTGAATTAGATAATATGTTAGATAATAGTGTATGTAATAGATGATCTATACATGGTAGCTGTTATTATAAGACACTTCTTAATAGTTTCTAATAAGCTGAAAACCTTAAAAACACTAAGAGGTCGCAATTAATGATGGTATCCTTCTGAGAAATGAAGAAACCTCACCAGTGAGAACAAAGGTTCTCATGAACAAGTAATTTTTTTCTCTCAAAATTATTTCATGCAGTCACCTAATTAGCCAGATAACTGAAAAAAGAAAATATTTCTCAGCAAGGCACTAACCACCTGAAATTTATAGGCTAAAAATATTCAGAATATAATTCTGTATTTGAGGAGGTAAAGCTTTAAGAAAATGATAAATAAATGTCCAATAGAATTTGGATAAAATTTAACACTTTATGTATAGAAGTTATAAAATTAGTTCCATTGACTGAAAAAGAAAACATGAAATGACAAAGAGCTACTATGGGTTCAACAGCTCTCCTTAATAGGGTTGGCAACTCATTAATTACATCATCTTCACCAAATATTTGAAAAATAACGATACTTATTCTCTCCGTAAGCAATATCAGGTAGGTATATGGAATTGTAGGTTCTACCGTATCCAAGAGTTTCTTAGGCTCCTCTGCTAATAAGTTGGGGAACACTGATAATGGATTAAATACATAGTGAAAGAATTCAGGATACATTTAAATGTACATGTCCACTTTTTGCATGTGCTTCAAATATTTTAATCAAGAGAACCTTTGTTAGATAATCTGGAAAAGGACAAAATAATAATAGGACCATTTAAGCATCTTTCCTTTCTTGAACCGCTCCTGCTCTCAGTCTGCTCTATACATTATAAAATATCTTACATTTTTACAATCTGCCCCATACAGTTTCACATATATATTTCCAAATTTTACACATGTATATAATGTATTTATGATGGGTTTACTTCAACAACTAGGTGGAAAGCTCCTTGCAGGTAGAAACAATATCTTTTACTCCTCTTATATCTGTAACTGCTTTCGGTAGAGTATAGAAAGAATAAATTGTTACCTGATAGGCTAGTTGCTTTTTAATGTTGTTAAAGACCCCGTGGGAGCTTTAGATCAAAATGAAGCTCTGCTTCGGAATAAAGGCTGAGTAGAGGGTAAAGACAAAGAGAGGCTGCCTTGATGAACTGTGACTGCACTTCGGGACGTGGGAGAGAGAACGAATAGCTGATGGGCATGGGGCCTTGGGTCCACATGGCGTACAGTCGGCTCAGTGTCTCTGCTGTCCATGCTGACAGCTGCCAAATTAGCCTCCCTCCAGTAATGATCCCCAAGCTAGCTTTAGTTAAAGAACGGAAAGGAGCTGCAGGTACTTCTGGCCATTAACTGCCTTTCTCAGTGGCTCTGTGAGTTTGCAAGCTTTCTCTTGTCCTAGAATCCGATGGCAGCCATCTACGGGGCCTGCTGTGAGGCAGACTGCAGCGAAACAAATCTGTGTGCGGCGGCTTCTCATTTGAGAGCCCTTGCCAGAGCCAAGAAGCTCATGCTTTAAGTTTTAATTAAAGACAAACTGAACCATTTTGGAGGAAAGTTTGGGCACTCCTGGCTGGGAAGACAGCCATGTACTCTGCGTAGGTGGGGTTACCATGGGTTGTCTCCATCTGTGTAGTGGAATGCTAAGGGCAGTAGGACGACCAGGAATAGGAAATAAGATGTTGCTCTGGTCCTCAAAGAAATTTAATAGCACAACATGGAGTGAGGCATAAAGAAAATGTGGAGAAATACAGGGGTATTTTCCGTATAAATAAAGACAAATGGAAAAATAAAAGCTTTCGGAAGGAAAGTAAAGATACCATAAAAATGACAATTGAGAATTTTCCTTTTAATTAAAATTCATTATATTGCTTTAAGAGTAAAGTTGGAATTTATGAACATAAAACGAAAAGAGTTTCAGAGGCCTTACACTCCCAGACTATGCACTTTCCTAAATTAACTTTCATAAAGTGGTTTAAAATGCTACTATGGTTATTTGTATTACTGTAACACTTGGGTCCGTGCGGCCTATGTCACCTACGGCCCCAGTTATTTTATGGTTATGATTTACTTCTTTTGGTTCATGCTTCTTCCCCAAACCTGGAGAACCCTTGCTTCCAGGCAATCTATTGGCCTGATATCCACTTAGAAACATACTGGGAAACATGCGAAATTTATATAGAAAGGAAAAAAGAAGGCAAGCATGATATTCCCAGAGGAGCCAAATATTAGTCCCTGGAAATATCACTAAATCTTTCTGAATGTTTCTGGATGAAAATTCTTCTTGGAGTGTGCCATTAAAATCATTCTAACCATATTTGGTTTTTACCTTCTCTGTCCTGTGGCTCACAGCTTTTGGTCTGTTGCCATGACGGACAGAGCTTCCCTTTGCTGACAGGCTAACTGCTTCCTGGGCTGGGGTTTTCTCCCCGCTAGAGGTGTATTTCTATCCTCAGGTCTTTCTGGGCACTTAAGGGATTCATAAAAGTATTGTAATAAGATCGAAGGCCAAGGTCCTTTAGAAGAGTGCGCAGATTTTTCAATAAAACACAGAGTAGGGCTTCCCCATCCCTTCGGTTGTTCTACCCAGTGACAGTCGAGCTATCTGTGAATGTCAAAGGCTGACTCCAGGTGGAATTATTGCATCTCCTGGCAGAGAAACAGATGCCTTCAAGCTTCTATTTCCTTCTTTAGTCTCTAAGAAGGTCTTCATTGCTGTTCTTTGTAGATGGATTGATAGAGCCATCTTTGACCTCAGTGTATTCCCAAGATCCCAATAAAAACGACTGACTATCTTTTTTCCCAAAGAGCTACTTCCCTTTGGCAAGGTACTTCCAAGGTATTCTGCTGCAGAAGCTCGCAAACACACTGACGGAATTAGGTCCCACGTTAGAAAGCTTGGGTCCTAGACCCACTACATATTAATTACATAACTTCAGTAAGAATTTACTGTGGTAGTGACTGGCTAGTGGTTCACCGAATGGTTTTTCTTTTTCTCTTGTTATCACAACTAGACTGTCTCTCCCTCTTTTCTTTGCAATTAGGGACAATTGTGTGACTGTGTTCCAGACAGTGGAACATGGAAAAACGTGATGTATATACTACATGTGATTCTACACTCTTCCCCATTCGCCAGCTGGAGAGGTCTCTAAGCTCCTCCGCTCCGGGATCCCGGAGCTGTTGTCTGAAAGATTGCCTGACCAGGAACACCATGTTGAGCTATTGCTTGAATAAGAAATAATCTCCTGTTTTGTCAAGACACTCAAATTTGGGGGTTATATGTTAGCCCACTGTAACTAACAGACTTTGATTCTCTTAATCTCAATTCCTCATCAGTAGGATAAATATAATATTTTCTATGGTAGGTGTGAAGATTTAAGGTAGACTTAAGAAGCATCTGATTCAATCTTTGGCATTTAGTAGGTGTTAAAAAGGAAAGGAATTATAAAACTATAGAGTTATCCATCTCTTAGGCTCCTCAGGGGCGAGGTTGATTGCCTCTTCCCTTTCAGGTGAAAATGTGTTAAATCAGGGAAAAGGGCCACCAGAGCTGGCGTTTATCTTTCAGAATGTGCACGAAAGACCAAGGCCCGCGCCTCTGAGTATAGTTTTACTGCTCCACTTTTTTGCTGCTGATAAGATAGGGAAAGGAAACAGTAAAACATGCATTTTATTATGATTTTTGAAGATCAGACTCTACCCAGACAATTCCCACTGGAGAGAAGGATCTGGGTACTCAGATAAATACAAGAAGGATATAAAATGGGCACTCAGGGGTTATAGTTCTTGATAGTTAAAATATCTAAACACCACTTCTTAGTCTCCAACTCCTAAAGGCCACCAAGGTACAGCACTATAGGGAATTTGAAATTTACCCAGTTGAGAAAGGATATGGTATCCATTTGCTTGAACTTCGGAGTCTGTCTGGCTCATTAAGCTTTGGAGGGTTTGGGGGGCTGTTTAGGGCACCAGGGCCCCTTAGTCACCAGTCTCATCACTAAGGATAATCCGTGTCTCCTCGCTGTTCTGCAGTCAAAACCCAGTGCCGGGTCTATAGCAAACCTCCCATATTTATTAACTGAATGAGTGAGTACATAAAAATGATGGTAGAGAATGGAGAATGGAGAGGGCCGCACCCAGACAAGTGCAGTACCATTCTGTAACCAGCATCATGAGCTCTGTACTAATGAAGGGGTAAACAGCACAGTTGAATTGATCTAAATTATAGAAAATAATTTGTTTCAAAATTTAGGCCTTTGTCCCAGGCAGAACTGCTTCCAAACCATCTTGGGCATATAGTTTTCTACTCTCTTTGAAATATTGTTAAGCAAGAAGACCCAATAAGCTTCCTCAATAAGTGATTCTAATATCTGACCACCTTATCTGATTACCTACGTTCCCTTGAAGCTACTTCTCCTTGTTCTGTCCTTTGTGGTAACAGCAAATAGCTAATAACCTCCATCAACACATCCAAAGACCTTTTGAGGTAAATTATAGGAGACACAGTTCCCACTTCCAAAGAGCGTACAATCTACCAAAGGAAAAGAACAAATGTATTAGCTATGCTTGAGTGAGAGGGAGCTATTTGGGGTACGGCAGTTTCAATGATTCTTTACACATGGCAGCGGACGATGGCGCACAGCAAGAGTTCATTGTCAGTAAACAATGCGACTTCTCAAGCCCTGGCAGGAGAGTGGATCACACAAGTGTCCCAGTTAATAATGGGAAGGACAGAAAACGTGTACAATTTTGAGGTCTAATTTTTGTAACAGGAAAATTTTTGTCTTATTTAAGCCACTATAATTTTGTTTGTGTTAGAGTAGCTAGAGTTTTATTCAAAATAATTCATACACGCACATATATATGCTATGCATTTTATATCTCAATGTATACATATATTTACATATTCATATGTGTGCATAAACATGAATTTAAGCAAAGAAGGGAATGACTGGAATCAAGGAATATGCATGCAGAAAAGTGTCTAGCAGAATGTTTTGCACACGGCTGATACTCGGTTTTATTAAGCTTCTCTTTTCTTTCTAGTTTGGGCCCTGGTATAGGCTTATGTTTAAACCAATTACAGTTTCTAGAACCTACACACATGTGACGTTGTCATTTTTAGTTCACAAAATTGATGTTAGGTGGGTGGGACTACTGGCTTTGTTTGTACGCTGAAGGTCACCAGTCCCTTTTTGGGAGCAGCAAACCCAGGAACCCTGCTAAGGTGTGTGCCTCATTAAGCTCCCCCTCAGGCTCATGGCAGGGGTGGTGGGCAGTCACGCATGAGGGGTAGGGAGTCAAACTGGGAACCCAGAGACCATTTCCTCAGGGTAAAACAGGTCCATCCCAGAGACCTGAGTTTGGAAGCTGATGATGGAGAGCAGGTTGTGATAGCAGACCAAAACCTAGCTCCTAACAACCTTCATAAAAAGAACAGTTTGCATCAAACTTCAGGAGAAGTTGGACAGCGGGGATGCTGAAAACCATCAAAATTTTCAAACAAGAGGAGAGAGAACCCAGATGGAATCTGGTGCCAACTACAAAGCCTCAGTCTAAGTAAGACTGAGTTTGGTGTTGCATTCAGCCTTCGCTCTGGGAAGCAAAGCTTCCTAAGTTTTATGTTTGGTCAGGAAGCAAGTCTGACTGGAGTTGGGGTGAGTGGAAACACATGGCTGTGGAAGGAAGTTTGAAACAGTCCAGGAGCAGACTTGAAAGCCGCCCAGACCCAGCCAGAGCTGCCACACATCTTGCCATGTTCATTAGTTTTAATCTTTCTTCCTCTAGATAAGATCTAATAAGGGATTTGAGTTTTCCATCTTCTTTTCCCTTTACTAGACTGCTGATGGAGCTATTAATGAGTATGAAATAGCCACAGGGCAGGCAGCCTTAGAGAAGAATAGATGAAACAGACGGCAAGACTAATCCGCAAACTGGATAAGGCCATTAAGAATCCACTCGTCATCACTATTAAACATGCAAGAGGTGGTCTTTCTGCACATTAACTTGACAGTATAATATGAGTCACAGCCTTTCTGGGGCTCAGTATCAATATCTGTAGAATGTGGAGCTTGGGCTCGTTCAGGGGTTATTAAACCTGCTCTGAGAAGCCCTGGGGTTCTAAGATGGTCCTTCAGGTCACCTTAAGAAACAAGAAGTCTCAGGCCTCTACTTTAACTGAAACCGTGATACATTTATATGTTTTATGGACTGACACAGCAGTCAGATTTCTTCTCGGGGTAAAGCAAGTGATAGTCCTGTTAAAGTTTGTGAATCACTGGGCAAGGCCCATCCGAGGGACGCCCGTGGCGCTAGCCGTCTGGGGCTCAGCCTTGAACAAGCATCCAGGCCTTGTCTCAGCTTCTTCCCTATCCAGGTCATACTGATAAGGTTACGGGGGGAGAAAATATCGTCAGCCCATTGTTCACCAGAAAGGCATAAATCAGCTGCCTAAATTCCCACTTCCCTCACAGGCGGGGTGTAAATAATAAATTAGCATTTTAAAAAGGAATACATCTTTAAGTTATGCAAAAATAGACCATGCTTCCATTTCTCACTGGTAACCTCATTGTCAGCACCGTAATTTAGAATGCGCTCCAGTGGTGATGGGCAGTCCACCTGGAAAGAGGGCAGTGGATATTTCAGGCATGTAGCACAAACCTGAATTTTAGAAAAACAGGGAAATACCATTGAGAATGTACACTCTCCTGCTCCTTCTCTACCTCTCACCCCTGCTTTACAGTACACCCCCCCACCCCCATTTTGACAACTGAGGGAGCTGGTTTCTCTGAACAAAAGCAAAATACAAGAAGATATTCACTTAACTCTGGCATATACTTGCACTTACAATGCATTTAAATGCAAAGAAGTTTGTATTTAAAACTCATGCTTGTTTATTCCATTCGTTCATTTACATATATTTAACAAGCACCTACAATACATCAGGCCTGCTTTCTCTCTCTCTCTCCAAATATATATATGAATGACATGAATGAAAAAGACACATTTTTTTCTGTCTACAAGTGCCCAATATGCAAAAATATTCTGAATTCTAAAAGTAACATAAACTCTTTTGTCATGTGACAATAAATACAGTAATACTGGCATAGCCTTCCATGTTGTTGTCTCTATCTATTGCAGATATCGTATTTAAATATGTTCCACTTTTCTATATATCTGATTTTTTTGTGTATTACCAAATTATGTATATCTGAGTCCTTGGGGTCAGTGACACCAAGGTCAAAAACAGCTGAAAGCAGAGGCCTGGCTTGAGACCCGAGTCAAACTGAGTTGAGAAGATGGGCTGAGGAAGCAGAGGGCAGAGACCCAGTCCTGGGGTAAGGCCAGGTGGCCATGGTCCGCCGTGGCTCGGGCTGTGGGGAGCAGGGGCTGGCCTACCTCCACATCCATACGTGTCCCTTTTCAAGCGGCCCTGTTTTTGTACGGCACCTTGACATATAGGGCATATTCTTATCTTTGGGGCAATCTCTAGATTTAGTTCATTAACTCAGAAATTGCAAGCACGTAGCGCATAGGTTAGATCTGGCTGAGATAGTTTCACTTGCTTATAAGATTTTTAAAAAGAAAATGCAAAAAAAGACCTATATTCATACATTAAAAATTAAAAAAATAAACACATGAACAAAAACAAGCGCAAACGCCAGCACTGATGACCATTCCTGAAGAGCATGGGGACGGCAGTCCTGCAATTCTGCATGAAGCCTTGGGGTAAGTGTCCCCACTTTGTTGCACAACTGAGTGACCTACCAGAGCTTGTGAAACCCCGGGGGCTCAGGTTAGACATCAAGCTAATTAAATCGCAATGTCTGGGAGTGGGAGCCAGGTATCAACAATTTCTTAAAATGCCCAGTTAATTCTAATGTCCCGCAAAATCTGCGAACTGCTACCTTAGGGTCCTTCGAACTCAGAGTTGCTCTGCCTAAGAGAACTTCTCTCTCCTCGCAGATACCCACATGGCTTGATGACTCACGTCCTCTAAGTAATTCAGCCCATGTCACTGACTCTGATAACAGTCAAACCATGCCCCGCCACCTGATACACCTTTACCCTACTTGGTTTTATTCCTCAGCACTTGGCATCATTTAGCTTATCCTGTATTCACTTATTTGCCTGTTCGTTATCTGCCTCTTACTACTAAAATATGAACCCTTAATAGGGCAAGGGTTTTTGGCTGTGTGCTGCTGTATTTCCAGCATTTAGAACAGGGTTTGATATGCTACATCAGTTGTCACTTGTTGCATGAGTAGGATGATGCTGAGAAGCAGTTGCTTTCTTTAGACGGTGCATGTGTCCTTCCGTTCACCACAGCGTACGTACTCCTCTACGTTATCTGCCCAAGTCCCCTGTGAATCGGTGACTCTAGATTTAACTATTATCCTGAAGTTTAAATGAAAATAAAAGTCATAGGAAATATCAGCTAAGCTTACTCTTGGTTTAAGATGAGATACTAGAACATTGGGGAAAAAAAGTTCTCCAGGAAAGAACTTTCATGGTCCTGGTGTATATGTGAGTGTTTCTTTGCTTCTGAGCTATAAAGATGAATCATGAATTATCACACTTTCTGATCTCAGCTCAGTTTGGTATTCGACATACAAGAAATGTGTAACCCATTTAATAAGTTTTTGCTTTCACAGCAAGGGCCTGAACAAGTTGTTCTGTAGCAGAACACTGATCAAAAGTGACAAACATCATTATCCTTGGCAGATTACCAGGAGTTCTGCAATTAACAGCAACATGAATAAAACTACTTTATGGACTTTAAAGTAAATGCAGCTTGATGAAGGGAAAACATATTCATCTTGCCACAAATTAACCTTGTGTTAGAACTCTTCACATTGAATACATCTCTGAGGTTACTGAGAACTTCTGGGGAGAGAAAAGCAAATGGAAACAAGAAATAAAGTAAACTGTCACCTTGCAAGCTCTGCTTCTATAAATTCCTTAGCAAACAGTATTTATTCAGCACCCTGTGCACAGAGACCTCTTCTGGGTGCTCAGTGGTGTAAGTTAAGAAAGAATATTTGTCTTCCAGCACTTACACAATACAGGAAAGGAGTCCATGTGTCAAGTTAGACAAAGAGGACTATGTAGATAAAAACTCAATTAAATTATGGAAAAAAAATAAAATAATTAACCAATTAACTAACACATAAGGACCTTTGTATAAAATATTTTGCAATTTTGAAATTTCGATCCTCTCCTGAATTTACGTAGTAGGTAAAGGCAAAGCAATATAAATAAAATATTTACACTTGGATGGCACGGTCTGACAATACCTGGAAAAGAAGAGTATCTCTTCTATATCTGAGATCATATCATCCATAAGTCTATTTTTACATATACAATACATTACTTTACCTCAGTGTAAATAAACACATGCTTTTATTTGCCAGTTATCTATTTGTTCTGACATATATCCCTTGACCTCTCTTTCTTAGCCTTTTGTAGGAGGTCGGTCCCTGCAAACTACATTTCCCAGCTTCCCTCCCTGGCAAGCTTTCAGGTGGATGAAGATGGAAGCCCTGGCAGGAAATGAGAAGCTGGAAGAAAGGAAGCTTCCAGGATGGTTTTTTCTCCCTCTGCTTGCTTTGGGTGGCTTTGTCTACAGTGGCTTACTTTCCTTCCTGGTACCGGCCACAAATGGGCAGTCTCTTGCTGTGTAGGGCAGCTCTCCATCATAGTCTAACTCCAAGTAGGAAGACTTAGACCCTTTCCCCTTGTTCCTTTAGCCTATGGGTAGCAGTGACTTCTGCTATCGTTAATATTTGGCTTGATCTTATAAGACTTGCATAATTAGTTCCTTGGTTTAAAATCCTTCTGTACACCTATTGAATTTTCCGGCTGTTTTCCTCCGTGACTCTAACTGACAAATACCTACCGAGTTTATGTACATTTATTATAAAGTTATCCTGGCACTACCAAAATTGGTGCACAATGGAGATGAAGAATTGCCCACCTTTTCTAGATCTTTGTGAGGAAGTAGAGAAATGCTCAACTACATGGTATGATTCAAGATGAGATGGAGAAGTAAAAGTCAAAAAACCACACACAAGCACTCTTGGAAGAATATAAGTTCAGAGATTTATCTAGAAGTTAGTTCTCTATGTTTTTTAAGTTAAAAAAGGAAAAAACAGATGAGCCATTCTATACCTCTCTCTATTCTTCAAACTTCCCTCACCACCTGACCGGCCCTTAAGTTTTATTTATGATACCTCTGAAATGTTTCTTGAATCTTACCCTGTCTTTATTTCCTCTGACACTCCATTAGTTCAGGTCAACTCACTTATTCTTATCTCCCCAAAGTGATTTCTTTAATTCACCCTCCATGAGATTGCTAGTGACTGCTTTCTAAGAGCAAAGCTGCTCACATAAATACATTATTTTAAGCTTCCTAATGAAGCCCATTTTCTATAAAACAAAATTCAAATTCTTTTGTATGTCATACAGGGTGGGACAGAAGGTTTACAGTTATTCATATGGAAATAATACAATAGTTAATAAATAATAACACAAGAATAAACCCCATGTTTTATGTACTCACAACTGTAAAACTACTTTTGCCCCATCCTGTATATGGTCCTTCAAGATTTGGTCCCTATGCATCTCTCACCCTTATTTCTATTTTCACACCTCTCTATTTGCTCTCTCTTCAGCTAGCATTGTGCCCAATGGCTGGTATTCAGTAGGGCATTGTTATATTTTTATTAACTGACTCGATGACAGTGTTGGCTCAGTAACATCTTTGACATGTGTCATCTAGAGCTTCCCTCAGGTCCCTGTCAGAGGGTATGGGACGTTCTCCAGGACATCGGTTCAGCTCTTCCCCATGTCTGTCCCTCAGGAGCACATCGGAGCACCCTCTATGAACCCATTCTATGTCACGCTTAGCAACCTACATTTTCCTGTCCTTTCCACTTCTAGAAGTTTAAAAGGTAAGGAAATACCTGCTGCAGTATGGAAAGTTGTAAGAAAATAAGACAGTCCTCTGTGAGTTTGTGTTGCTTTGTCAGTTACCATTTATGTACACTATGTCATTTTGTAGCTACATGCCTTATGCATATGGATAAAAACAGCAAACAATTGTAGATCAAATGAATAATCTCTCCCTCTACATTTTTCCAGATACCCAGAACTGAAGCCGCAGCAGATAACAGATTATTCTCAAAAGAGCTATAGACTTTTACCTCCGTGTTATTGCCTCAGCCTGGAATGTCCTTCCCTTACTCTCTATCCATTTACAACTTATCAATCAGAACTCAAATCAAATGCCATCACTTCTGTGAGTGTCTTTCTAATCTGTCAAACAGAATAAACAGCTTTTTCCCCTTCTCCATAGCTTGCTGTCACTACCTGGCATTTACTTGGGTCTGCCTCATATGTTAGTATTAGGGTTTTTTTTTTTTTTGAATGTCTATCTCTTCTATTTGTGATATTCTTAGGGCAGAATACTTGTTTTCCTAATCTTGTCTTCCCAGACTTGGTACACTAGTTGGCATATAGAACATACCTAACAAATATTGAGGCAATATTAAAATTAAATTGAAATAAGTGAATTAATCTAAGAATTCACATGTGGATTATATTTGAACAAGTAAATATTTTAGATTGTGTGAAGATACTGAGGAGCTGGATAGGTATTCAGCAATTTTGCGAGGTGTCAAAAATTAGATGCGGGAAAATGTCTATTCAGGTCATTTGCCCATTTTTTAAGTATGGAGTTTCCTCAAAAAATTAAAAATCAAACTGCCTTATGCACAGTGATTCCACTTCTTGGAATACATCTGAAGAAATCTAAAACACTAATTCAGAAGAATACATGCATCATTGGTCTTTTCAGAAGAATATATGCAGTGTTATTTACATAGCCAAGATCTGGAAGTAGCCCAAGTGCCCATCAGTAGATGAGTGGATTAAAAAAGCTGTGGTACATTTACACAATGGAATATTGCTTGGCTGTAAAAAAAAGAAAGAAACCTTACCTAACCATGGTTGGACCTAGAAGGTATAATAAGTGAAATAAGCCAGTCAGAGAAAGGCAAGTACCATATAATTTCACTTACATGAATCTAATTATCCAAATAAACAAACAGAATAGCAACAAACTCATAGATACAGAGGACAGACTGACATTTGTCAGAGGGGAAGGGATTAAACAAGGAAAAACCCCTCATAGACAACAGACAACAGTATGGTGATTACCAGAGGGGAAGGGGTGCTGAGGAGGCAGAAGAGGGTTAAGAGGGGAAAAATGGTGATGAAAGGAGATTCGGCCTGGGGTTTGAACACACAATACAATATACAGATGATGCATTATAGAATTAAACACCCAGAACCTATATAATTTTATTAACCAGTATCTCCCCAATAAATGCATAAAATATTTTTAAAAAAACAGCTTCAACGTAGCACCTTCAAACTTCTGTTTCCACTGCTTCTCTGCTATTCACCCTCAGCCCCACATGAGAATGTTAGGTATCAAAATCTCAAGGCCTTGCTAAGGTGTATAATAAATAATAAAAGCCTAATGTCTAATCCTCCCAAGAGCAGCTGCATTTTAATTGGGAACACTTGAAGGACAATTAGCCAAAAAGGGACCAAAGGAAGAGATCACAGGGAAACTTCAGAACCCTTGATGATTGGAGGAGAGGCACAGTGAGCCAGGAATAACCCTCAGAGTCTCCCTCCAAGCACATAGTACCAGTTGTTGCTGTCTTGCTTCCTGTGTGAGATAGCTGTATTTGGTCTTGACTGCGAATAAAACTAAGATTGCTAAAAACAAAATTCTAAGAGGACTGTGCAATAGTTATATTTCAACCCTGATCAAAAACCACTGGTGTTTTCTCTTAAATAGAAACCAATCTTTAGAATAATGTAAGCATTTAAAAGGAGGCTTTTATTATTTTAACCCTGCGCAGTTGATGGGGAGATGAATGGAAGCCAGGAGGTGCCCTCAGCCTGAAGGAAACTGTCAGGTAAACATTATTAGTTTTTCCCTGACTTTGGTCCCTTACACAGCTGCTCTGTTGGTCTCCCAAAGGAGCAGTAGACTGAAGGCATGAAGAGGGAATTGCTGGTATTTATCGGGCAGGAAAGGAGGCAACACCGAAGACGCAAAACATTCAGAGCTTTCCCCAGACATCTGTTTTCCAGGGAATATAACACACATTAAAAACCTCATCTCATTAACACCTTTTTTTTTTTTTTTAGTATTTTTGTAAGAACCTGTCATTTTAAATGGACATTTATATCAGAATGTATTAGTGACCTTATTGAACAATTAATGTCATAGATTCCATTCCTTAGAGCTCACTTTAGAAAATAGACATTGGCCAAGTCAAGGCTAAGAGAAGATGATGGAAAGCAGATACGGAAAGTGGATGAACTAAGCAGGGGAGAGGTTCAATTATTCTGCTTCTATGAGTTGTCAGGTAAGATCAATTTCTCTGATATTTTATGTTCAGCAAGCAGTTTCTTCTTAAACACTTTGTAGTGTTGCCTTGTCAGGGTATTTTTGTTTTCTGTGTTAACAAATCAGAGAGATCAGACAGAACATTTATGCGTCTATTACTACAGTCATCATCTGATTTAGGCGAAATGATAAAGAAATCACTTTAGTGATATCCAATCCTCTCATTAAGCATCAGCTTCCAGAACCTGAGGACCCTTTAAAGACTTGCATCGCATGCTTTCCTACTGTCATAGATGAACTGAAGAAGAGACTAGAAACCCTGACCTTATACCCTCATCTCACCACAATGAGGTTTAAAGTCCTTAAGGAAGAAATGAACACATGAGGAAAGATTTCAGACAGTAGAAATGAGGTAGGCAGATAGCCCAGCGGCCACATAGTCCATGGCCAGCTCTGTCATGAGAGAGACAGCCTAGCTGCCTAGAATGAATTGATCAAAATACAAATTTGGAAAGCCATTATGATTCACAAACCACAGCGTATGTGACACCAAGAACATTTGCTTTATCATTGGGCTTATTGTCAGCAAACCTCAGGACACTTGTCCTTTTGATGTATCTGCAGCCAAAGCTTGGCAGAACACAGCATCCCCACTAATTATGTTAATAATATAAGTAGACTCTGTCTAAATAAAAATATATAGATGAGTTTGTTCATTAGATTCAACACATGAGTGAAATCATATGGTATTTGTCTTTCCCTGACTGGCTTATTTCATTTAGCATAAGCTGAACTAACAAGCAAAATAGAAATAGACTCATAGAGAACCGGATGACTGCTCAGGGTGGTTGAGGGGAGGAACTGAGCAAAAAGGAAAAAGGGCTCATGGACATGGACAATAGTAAGGTGATTGTTGGGCAGCAGGGTATAAGGGGGCTAAATGGTAGTGGAGAAAATACAATAAAAAATAAAAGACTAAATACAAAAAAAAATAAATTAAGCAAATAAAAATATATGGAGGAAACAGAAATATTAGCCAGTAATAACTCACACTTGTAAAGGGAAAAATAAAAGAGTAAAAACTACTATTTCCATGTGACAGTGACATCAAATCCAGCATCCCTGAACGTGAGACAAATTTGCTCACCATTGTCTTCTAAGCAAGTGATTGAATGGCCTACATAAGATTTAGATTGTCTCATTAGTACTTATTTTACAGAACAGAGGAAATAAAACTTTTCTAAACTCAAAAACATTTTCTGCGACTTTCTTTAGATTTTTTATAGGAGTACATTAAAATAGTCAGTTGATAACTGGAATTTATGTATGTCATTGGTAATTTTCTAAAATTCTCAATGAGTTATAATCTCTGGGTGGGAGTAAGCACTCATCTACTGTTGTGCATAGACAACAGTTCGACAGGAGTTTAGAAATGGCCAAAGTTGTGGAAAAGTGCTTCCCAAGTTTTTGGGATAGCGCAAGTACTCGATCTTAGTCCCAACTTTTTTCCTATGGAAAAAAGCTTTCCTGACTGTTTGCTGTCATCTAATTGTTGTGCTTGCTGTCTGACTGGTTTGGTAGTGAACGCATTGACTAGTGTCAGCAGGAGAGACGTAAGTGGGCATGAAAGTGTTGCCCAGCAAACCTCAGCAAGGTTGAATGAGGCACTTTTAATTCCACCCAACAGCTGCATGGAGGCAATGTGTAAGAGATGGGGAGAAAACTGAGTAAATAAACAGACTAAAAATAATAAATTGAAAAAGCATTTGAAGTTAGAGATGCTTCCAGGCTGCAAGGATCCTGAAATATATCCTTTGGATACCTGAAGACAAGGAAGTCTGTGTACACTCTTCCTACTGAGGCTGCAGTGGGCATCTCCCAGAAGACATTTCACAGCAGATGTTAACAAAGCACGTATGCAATGAAGTAACATTTTGTGGGTTCATGATCGAGCTGGTAGGGCCAGGCCAATAGATGCACAATTGCTTAAATCTCTATATAGCATGCCCTGCTTGCGGTTGGAGTGTAGAATGAGGACAGTGGAGAGAGGCGAGGGTGAGCACCCCACCCACCCAGCCCCCAGGGGCATGCATTTTGGCCTGTGACGGTGCAGAGATGGAAATGGGGGAGAGGAAAAGGTCTTAATCTGCATATGTATTTGATAGAGTATTAAAGTGAAGAGTGAACAAAGATTTAAGATCCAAAATGAGACTCTTCAACAAACTGAAAGAGACAACAACAACAACAAAAAGGATAAGATAAGAGGTTGTCAAGGGAATCTTCTACCAGCTGGAAAGGAGACTTTAACTAAATATAGTTGGTAGCTGTTATTAGCAGAATAAGATCATTTTATTCCCATGCACCTAACAAAATCAGTCTCCTTGCTAAATCCGTTACACGAAAGTGAACTGTTTATTTATTAAAGGATCCCAGTGGATAGAGTCAGGCCTTTTTAGTTAAACCTCTTTAGTTTTATAAAGTTCTGAATTGAAAGGAACTCTTAAGAAGGCATACTTCATTTACATACACACAACAATTTTTGTGAGAACCTTAGATGGACAGCTGTATGATCAAGTACATGCTTTACGAAGTTGTATCCAAACAGAGCCTGGTTTTATTTGAGAATAATCCCTCCTATGTGATTGACATGAGGCAGATTAATCATTATAGCCAATGTTTCTTTTCCCCCCAAGCTAATTTTGGAAGCTTTGTCCCCTCAATGCCTGCCCAAGTCTGACATATTTAATGTATATTAGTATTCTATCATTTCTAACTGTGATCCTAGCACACCTTCACTTATTCTTCCTCAAAATTAGATATACTTTTTAGAACTAAACTCAAATTCAATAAAAAGTCACTTCCCAACTTTTAAATCTGCTCCATTTAATTAAGGGAAGCCACTGAAGTGCTGTGTTTGTCACTGTAGCCCACATAAATTTTAGACACTGCTAATATTCTAAAGGAGACATAAACTGACTTGATCTAGTATGGTTGATATTTCTGATATCTCACTTTAAAAACATTTACATGGGGGCCCCCCAAAACCAGGATTATCTTCGGGAGGGCAGGCCCCTTTTAGTACAGGCTCCCCTCAGGTGTGTTCTAAGGACCCACCTGTATCAGTGCACCAGTTGGCGTTGTTGTGAGAGGCTGCGTTCAGTTTCAGTGAATTTTTTTTTGAAGACTCAACATATTTGCCCATTTCATGATGGAATTTACCAGTACACATGCCCATACCATACTGAGTGTTCAGTAGTTTTTAACCAAAAATGGCTTGAACCCCATGCCCCACCCTCTCTATTCACCTGATCTGTCCCCGAGCAACTTTTTTTGTTTCCCAGGATGAAAATGCCCTCAAAGGGAAACGTGTTGCCAATGTGGAAGAGATGAAACAAAAAATGGCAGAAGCACTAAAAGGCATCAAAATTGATCAGTTCAAAACCTGTTTTAAGCAGTGGAAAAAAGTCTCAATAGGTATATTGCATCAAATGGAGCGCACTTTGAGGGTGGTTGAAGTTTAAACAGATGAGAATAAATACACAATTTTTTATAAATAAGTTCCACTTTTTGGGGTCTCCCCTCGTATGTGTAGTCACTGTGTTATGTGTTGAGAACACACAAAGGAAGACTATATTCCCAGTCCCTGAGAAACTCAAAAGTCAGCTGTGAATAAACTAGTAACAGCATAAGCTAATACCCATAACACATTGTGATAATTACCATGACAAAAATATTTATAACAGGCTAGGGAAACATGACTGAGAGAATAATTATACATGTGTAAAATTTATTATTAACTTATGAAGGAAAAAATTAATTAAATGAGTTAATCAAGGTCTCAAAGTCAGCGAGATTCCTCCCTGTGTTTGAGAGAGCAGTATGTCCTTCTAGGCATGAAAGGAAAAAAAAAAAGTAAGAGAAAATATTTCCAACTCAATAAAAGATTCACAACCTAAGTGCCGGCTGCCTCTGCAGAAACCTACAGGGAAATTTTCTTATACCGCGTCAGGTATAGCGGAAGGAAACAGCTGGGAGCGGAGGGGCAAACTTCAGCAGCTCTGTGTGAATAAAAAGAATCGCCACGTGCGGTTGGCACATTCCTCCTCCCATGGCATCTTTTTTCATGGTGGTGTGCTAAGTCTTTAAATAATAAATACTAACAGTTATCAATTATCAATTGTCCACATGTCAGTTATAAAAGTCTAGCACTGTACATGGAATTTACACATAATGTTTCTAAATTTCATAATAATCCCACTTGGAAGTGGACACTATCACCTCCATTTTGTAGATGAGAAAGCTGTGACAGAGGGAGAAAACTATCCACAAGTGAAAGTCCCAAGAGTGGAGCTCAGTTCTGTCTGATTTCGGTGCCTCTACATTTCCTGCTCTGCCATGGAAAGGACTAGTCGAGTATTGATGCCTCAATTTAGAGCAAGGGTAGGCTTTCCTCCCTGGGTCTCTTTCCAGGCATCCATTAGAAATGCACACAAAAGGGCTGCTCCCCTCTTCTCAAATTAATTTGGACCTCTTTGGCCAAGGGTAAAATCAATGATGGAGTTCAAAAACTGTTCTAGATGAGCAAATACTCTCCTTTCCCTTCTTGCCAATTGATTTTATTCTCTCTCAAGTCTAATCTTGGTTTTGCTAATAAATATTGTTTCTATCTCCACCCTCAAGAGAAAACACAGCTGGTTTTGGCTCTGTCAGAGATTTAAAGAACCTTCGGAGAAGATTTAAACTATATAAAAACCATCAGAATGAAAAAGAGAAAGAATGCTTAAATAGAAGATAACATCTCAAAAGACAGGTTTGGCTTTACTTGCATATTATAAAAACCAATGAGAGTTGAGGAAAAAAGAAAAGGTATTTTTATTGTCCTTGTCACATGATTCTCCTGAACAGAAATGTTCCAAGTAAATAATAAGTCAACAAAGTCGATACTCAATTCCTTTGTTTTCCATTATCTAACAGCAAAAAAGCATCTCTTCAAAGTCCTCACTTAACTGCCAGTAGACCTCAACTAGCTTCCTTTCCTCAAGTATTATATGAAAGGCTAGACTAGATGATTGAACTCTGCTTCTAGCACTCCTTTTTTACCTTGATAAATCATGAAACCACTGTTTCTTAACTACAGTGATTCTGTGTCCTCTAAATTCATCCTTCTTATAACTTTTCTACACTCCTGGCTACTTAAAGCTTTGTATCAGTAGTGAGTGGAGCCACGGACTATGTATGACAGATTTCAGGAAGGACTAATGCAACTCAACAATTGTAGGGGTAAGAAAAGTTTCAAAACATCTGTATTAAAGTATAATTAGCATACAATAAACTGCACTTATTGAAAATGTATGATTTCTTTATAGGTCAAATATATGCACTTTTGAAACCATCACCACAAGATAGTGAACAAATGTTTCCTCATGACCCTACTAATCCCTCCCTTTCCTTTCTACTCTCATCCATACTGAACCACTTTTTGTCATGATAGATTGGTTTGCCATTCTTAAAATGTTATGTGAATGAAATCATACAGTCTTCTTTTACCTGGCATAATTATTTTGAGGTCTCTCCACATTGCTACATGCATCGGCAGATCACTCCTTTTTTATTGCTGAGTAGCTTTCTGTTGTTTGGATGGATATACCACCACGCACTTGTCTAGTTATCTATTAATGGGCACTTAACCCAAGTGCTTGGATACTGCCTCGCTTAGCTCCAAGGATGTCAGCTCCCTCTGGCAGTGAAGTTGTTGATTTGCATGCTTTGTCAGTAATGGTAGAACTATCATGGTTTTGAAGCTAGAGGTAGTGGGGATTGGTGAATGAGAGCAGCCCCAGGATATAAAGCCACAGTCTCTCACCGTTCTTACCTGAAACTTTGTAGTTTTTCTTGAATAAATGCTTCTCAATTTGTTGTATGCCTACAGTACCGAAATGGTTGTTTTTAAAAACCATTTTCAGTTTCATCATTTCTTTGGAGAGAGGATTTGTCAACCTAGTGACACTGTCATTCCAGAAATTCCCCGATGTTTATTTTGATATATATTTTTTTTGACAAGGTACATGAAGAGTAGGCTATTTTCTACTTTTCAGAAAGTAGAAAATCTCATAAGAGAAATAGAATTTGTGCCCACTTAATTAAAATACAAAACAAAGACAAAGGCACTGCATAAATAAACAACCACAGATTTGTATATGCATTAAGGAGAAGAAAATACCCTTCCTTCTGAAAAGAATTAGGGAAATCAGCTAGGGAGGGAGAGGAAGCATTTGAATGAGCCTGAAAGGGTTGATAAAATTTCAATAAATATTGAAAGACAGCACCGCAGTTGCATGAGTAATTATGCTGACCTGGAATTTCTTCCATTTTTTTCTGTTTTAAAATTTTAAGAGTAGTACATAAATACACTTTCATTGTAAAAATATTTAAATAATACAGTCGGTCATATTAAAGCATCATTATTTCCCTCCCCCACTCTTCCCCAGCCCCATCACACTCCTTTCCCCACTACTGTTTTCAAGGCCCTTCCCTAGGCATTGACATACATATATTATGTGTAACAATAGGTTTCTGAACATTTATTTGAATGCAGTGAGTTTTTCCTCATTTAGATCAAGAGGCAAAAATGAATATTTCTAGAGCTAAGTCTAGGTTGACACAGATGAATATTTGTAAAGATCAAAAATTTGACTGAGGACATCAAGCTAATATCCCTAGCAGTAGCAAATAGTTTACTCTCTGAGCGCGTCTAAGCAAGCTATGGTAGCTAGAGTCTTCAACTCATTAGTCAAGACAAGTGAGGCTATGCTATCCATGATCCCCAGGTTTAAGGCAATAAGAGCTGTTTTCTCACTCACGTGAAGTCCAGTGCTCTTCAGCTTTTCTGAAGTGGAGAAGCCCTTCCCTTCCAGCTGAACACACTGAGGAGAAAGAAAAAGCAGAAGATGTTCAAGGCATTCTACGATAAGGCCTAGAAGTGATGTACATCTTTTCTGCCTAGATGCCGTAGAACAGAATTCAGTAGCAAGTAAGTTCAAAGGGAGCTAACAAATTAGTCTTCTTGTGTGCCCAAGAAAGGTTTAAAATAGGTTAATGAATTCACATCATTTTCTCTTCCACAAATTTCCTCATCTATGAGAAGTGTGGTCAACTAGATGATGATTACAGCCTCCCACTTCCATCATTTCATGGAGTATTGCATTCACTGAGAAAATCTGACCTCGTTTTGACATGCAAGTCAATTGAGATTATTTTTAACTTCAGGAATGGTGTTAAGTTTTTCATCTACTTGTCATTATGTTATATGTCATATCAAGATGAGACTATCTGTACTGGAGGTAGGGGTCTTAAACCAGGGTCCCAGGTGGGCTCCATGGTAGGTGAACTCATAAAACTCAATGAAAAATATTTCATGCGCCTTTTTCAGGGGGAATGTGTCCCCATCTATCCTCTGCTCCTTGAAGGGGTGGGGATGCCCTTTCCATTCTATAACAGATGCTGTCGCTATCCCCCACCGCCTCCCTCATAGGTTCATGGGGATGCTGTCCAGGTGCCAGCACCTGCACTCAGCCCAAGGCTTTCCCTGGCCCCCAGATCCCGCTTAACAAAGTGCCAGGAAACTAACGTCTGCACGAGCAGCCCTCAACCAGCGATAACAGGAGTGGGTGTACCAATGCCCCAATTCCCCTGCTCCTGGGCTGGGCTCTCTCTGGGGTACAGGCCCCACACCACCCTGCGGCGCTCCCCAGTGGGTTAAGCTCCAGTCACCACAAGTGGTGACAGTGGTCACCAGCTCACTCACATACCCTCGCCAGCTTCTTCTCTCCCCGGCCTCACTGTATGGGAATTTCCCATTCCCTCCACTGTATCCTGCACCTACCAAGTAGGCTATGTACACTCCAAAAAAAAAAAAAAGGAAAGAAAAGAGACTCTCTGAATCTTTATTTTTCTTTCAAAATTCCTCCCAAATGTCAAAAAGTAGTGAAAAATGTAGAATAAAAGTTAAAATAGTTAGTTAACTTCCAGACAATGTGATATAATTGAAAGAGTCAAGATTCCTGAATTTAAGTCCCAGGTCTGCTATTGACGATGGATGATTTGAACCAATCACTTACAACATTCAGTTTCTCTGAACTTCCGTTATTTTCATTTATTAAATAGAAGTAATAATTATGACCAACTCACTGGGATGTTATGAGGGTCAGGTGAGAGTACATGAGAAGCTGCTTTGTTAACTATAAAGACCTCTACAGTTTAAAAAATAACCAAGAAGAGAGACATGGGAAATGCAAGCAGGAGAGAGTAGAGGGCCAGAAATGTAGAATGCATGAGAAGTGGGTGCACGGAAGGAAAGCAGGGCTGGGTTTGGAGACCTCTGCAGCAATCCAGGAAGGAAAACAGGTAGAGCTGGGAGTCTAGAAAGAGAAGGCGAAGTTGGAGAGTAAAGTGTGGTGGGGAGAAGAAAAAATGGGAAGAGGAAGGGATGGGGCGTCATGAGTAAAATGAATGGCTTTAGAGAGCAATTTCTAAAAATGATCTATTTATTTTGGGATAAAATTTAGAATTGCAGAAAAGTTGCAAATTACAAAGAGGGCACATAGAGCCTCTACACGCCCAGCTTCCCCCATTGTTATCATCTTACGTAATCACCGGATATTTGCTGAAAGTATAACATACAGAGCAACACACTGAACAGTGTCCCGCAGAAATACCACATTTTGCCATATATAATGCACCATATTTGCCCAAATTTTTGAGAGAAAAATAAGGATACACATTATACATGCGTATAACGATTACATACCACAGGTATAATAATAGCATGTATAATGCACACAAAAACATAGGTGCTCGTTATACTTAGGAGTGCACTACACATGGCAAAATAAGGTAACACTATATTGATCCATATGCACCGCTAGCACTAGTAAGAAACCGACATTGGTACACTATTATCAATTGAACACCAGACTTTATTTGAAACCCTGGCCCTTTGATAGTTGTCAATTCAGTTTACTGAGCGGAGCTGAGCTGAGCGTAGGTTGATCCCTGTTTCCATGTGTCCCCACTTCCTTCGTTCATGTCTGACTTCTTGGTTCAGTTTCAAAAGATACATTGTGAACTAGAGTCATCACAGGAGTCCTTTCTGGTCTTCAAGACAATGCACATCTGTGATCTGGAGAAATAGACTCTGAAAATAACTCTTTAATCTTACCCTTCCTAGTGAATTCCTTTGGTGGTATCAGGGTGAGGTGATGTAGCTAAATGAGTCCATAAAGAAAGTGCAATTATTTTCTTTTTCTTTAACTGAGTCACAGATTGCCAGGCAAAGAGGAATTTTAACGATAGGAAGCATATTGCAGAAGGCCCCAGGAAGAGGAGGTATTTTCAATTTTCCACATTCTACATAATTAGTAGGGGCAACGGAAGAGAAAACTTAAGTATGACAGCCCTCCCCCAGGCCACCCTGTGATACCCTGAAGACCTTGCAGTGGTCTTCGAAGAGAGTTTTATAGAAAGTGCTCAGGTATGGGCTGTGTTGGGTAGTTACAATGACCTTGGCATGTAGTGAGTCTGGAGAGAATGGAGAGCCTCTGCATTACTCAGGACAATCGCACACAAGGAAGATTTGCCCTGCTTAGCCACCAGGTAAACACTGATGAGCAGAGCCAAGAAAAAGTGACGTCTTTGGGGTATCCATAAGGCAGATGCTAAGAATTCAGTAACAGCTTTCCTCATCGGCATCTCCTATTTGGGGTCAGCTCTTCAGGGTAATACCGATTGACAGAAATGTGTATACGTCAGTGTGTATACTTCCTTCTTTGGCATGGAGGAAGAAGGGGGGCACATTTCTGGGAAGTGAATTACAATAACACAAATAAGAATAGCCATCAATACATATACACAACCCACAAATGGTTTCCTTTCTTTTGTGTGTCAGTGCAGTAGCAGAAATAATTATACCCTGGTGCTTGCCTAGTTTCTTAATGCAGTAACAGTTGCAAGTCATTCTCTCAAATTAATAGAATTCTGAGAGCAAATATCACTAAATATTGTGAAAATGCTTCTCATTATTTTACATATTTTCTATCTGTATCTGTGTGTCTCAAAAGGGCCCTAAAAGCTTCAGTAGGGGCAGGAGTTCAGCACTTCAACACGTACGCTTTTTGAAATGTTGAAAAATTCACGAATTCATTTGCCAGCTAACTATGTAATCGGATCCTGATTTATTCTCCTAGAGTACAGCTAATGAGTTGCTTTTTTCTTTCCATTTTCCAAAGAGGCAAACCTACTTGCTGTAACTCCAAGAAGAGCTTTGCCCATATATAGAGCTTGCTTCGGGTAAAAATCTCAGTACTCATTGGCTTACTGACATGGTATGTGGGGTTTTGGAACTGGGAAATATTGGTTATTAAAAGTGTCATTCATAAATCTATTCATTTCCTTTCCCATTACAGGTTTTGCAAATGAACCCCACTTGCAACTTCCAGAAATCCAGCTATTTCTTTTCTGGCCAGTACACCATTCAGAGAGCTCTATTAGACTTGTTCGTTGTAACAAACACAAACTGGTTGTCTCAATCCCTTTGCCACTCAAACCTTCACTATTTTTTGGTTCTGACATTTGTTAGTTCTAAAGAAGGGAAGTAGAGCTGGTATCCTTTTTATCCCCACGAACACATACTAACTATGCCATAGGGTTACAGACAATTTCAAAGCTTACAGAAATTCAACAGAGAAATTCATGCAGTGAGATAGAAATTAGGCTCTGTAAAATCTGTGCACATTCTCAGCATGATTTTTACATATAGTTAATATGTTGATAAGTATTCCAAATACAGAGGAATCTGAGTTTTAATTTGGGATATTAAGGACTAGGATATTAATATGGAACAAAAACATCTTTTGATTCAGCCCATGGATACAGAACCAGTTCCTAGACCACTGACTTTTCACCAAAATATAGATTTCATACCTACTTCTGACAAAGAAGAAACCCCTACACCGAGGCCCATTTTACTAAGAATAGAGACTTCCCTTCAAAGATATCCTTGATTCCATTGTCTTTAACAGAAAGCCAGAATCAGTAACTTTTTGTGATATACAAACAAAATGCCATGTATCCACTGTCAGAGATAAAGATCAAGTCACAAGGAGATAAAGTGTTAGTATTACATTAATATTTTGACTATGCTTATCATTTTTTTTTTGTAATCTAATTTCGTACTGGCAATTGAGAAGGTCTTGGAATCAAGGGCTCTCAGCGCCAAAATTAAACTTAGAAACCAACTGGACAATTTCCTTCGCTTTATAAATATGGATGTTGAGGTCCAGTGAGGTCAAGTGACTCGATCGACACCATCCAAACTGATAAAAGACCTTCATCATAAAATTCCCACTTTTAAGAAAGACCTCCCAATTTTTTTTTCTGGAAGGAAAACCCCCACACAATGTCAACAGGGAGCAGTTATACTGTTTATTGCCACTTAGGAGTTCTCTGTTGCTAGGTTTTAGAGTGAGCCCGTATGTAGAGGATGAACTTCAGTGACTTACCTTATTCCTATGTATTACAACTGAGCCAACTTTGCTAGTTAATCTCAAAAGAGAAACTGCAAATGTTTTCCATATTTTAATCAGATTCCAAGATCCTTTCTCTTATTGGAGGTTTATATGTTCCAACGCCTCATCCCTAAGATTCAAGATGAAAGAAACCTCTTTCTGGTCACTTTATAAGTCAAAATAAGGCCTTCCCAATTTTATTTTCCTTTATATTTCTACCATTTACCACATATCATAAGGGAATAATGATATACAGACATACCTTGTTTTATTGCACTTTGCTTATTGTGCTTCACAAACAGTGTGTTTTTTACAAAGTGAAGATTTGTAGCAATCCTGCTTCAAGTAAATCTATTGATACCATTTTTCCAATAGGCTCAGGTGTGCTTAGCATTTTTACCAATAAAGTATTTTTAAATTAAGGTATGTATGATTTTTTTTAATATGGTGCTATCCCACACTTAATAGTGTAAATGTAACTTTTATATGTACCAGGAAAGCAAAAAAAAAAAAAGTGTGTGATTTGCTTTATTGCAGTTCTTTCTTTATTGCAGTGGTCAGAACCAAACCCCAATATCTCTGAGGTATGACTGTCAATTATATATTGTTGAATCAGAGAGATATTATTTGCTCTGATGTAATAAGATATCTCATCTAAGCATCTATAATCTATTGGTTAAGTCCATGGGCTTAAATATACAACGCAAGGAATCACAGCAAATGTGCCCTCTCATATGGTTTATGCTGCTTACAGATTAAGAGACCATATTTGTTAAGACAGTGACTGGCAGCATAAGCAAGTCTATCACAGCAGTGTGTTTATTTTAAGGGTAGAGTTATAGCTCTTTAATGAGAAGGTAGTGATTGCCTTAAGATGAGTTCAGAGATAGGAACCCTTTCCACGGGCAGCCCAGTGAAATTTCATGCCTTTTTTGACCTCAGCCATCAATATTATGGCTTCTAGCCATCCCTCTGTTTTGGTCTGAGTGCACAGGTGGCAAAATGACAAATAAAACAGTTGGGGCACAGGTTAAAATGCCAGTGGCAGAATTTGAGCCACTGTGACCTAGGGAGTTGAGTAATCGTAACAGTACCATAGCATCTGTGAATTCAGACCCATGGCACTGTTCCAGAAAGTGAGAATTCGAGTTCCCTTCCCAGAATGATAGTTGTGTCTTTCCATTATGGGTTTCCCACTTACACTAGAGGCCCAGGTTGATCCGCCAAATTCTGTGATAATAACATACAGAATCTGGGAGTCACACTTTACTGAGATCAGTTGACCTAGAAAAGTTGGACAATTGATTTTGAATTATAGCCATATTCCCAATTCAGCTAAAGCAGTGAGCCCATTACCAAACTAATTCTTGTTTTATTTTTAACCACCTTTAGTTGAACACAATTCTAGCACTACCAAGTTCCTATAGAAATTTGTCATCGAAATGGGCCTCACCATTGGATATCTTGCTGATGCTGCCACTGTCCTACTCTTTATAAAAATCATTGTATTTATTTTCAGTTTTGCTTATCACTTTATAAAAAGACCACACTTTAAAAAGAAAGTAATTAGTGACACAGTCTTTCAAAAGCAGGAGTAAGTGTGTTCCGCTTGCTCTGTGTGCTATCCTGCCGCCTACCGCGCGGCCACAGGCGCAGAGGGGGCGCACTGCCAGAGAACGACGGCTTTGCGGCTGTTCCTTTGCGTTGCTTCACACTGAAATGTTTTGATATCTGAAATTCTACTTTGCCATTTTCATGAGTTATTTAAAGCATTCCTTCTGTACACGAGAATGATGCTGGTTCAAGGGTGCCAAGAGCCGTTTCCAGCTTAAGCTGACTTTGGGGGTGGGGTGGGGGTGGGGTCCTTGCTTTGGAGCCCTCCCACTTCCCTGTCAATGTCACACTCTCCTGAGGGATGTCAAATTTGTGTGGACTTTAGAGATTTTTTTTACATTACCTTTTTATTTTCTTCAACATTCTGTTTGATTTTATTTTTCTCTACTTTTGGAAAGTATTTCCATAAAATGCCCTGTGTTTGTGTTCTCTGCAATCAATGAAGGGTATTCTCTTTCTCTCTCTACTTCCATTCCATCTCATTGGGACTTGCTGTGACAATACGGAAAAAAAGACCTCAAGCCAATAAGCTGACAGGCTGGCATTTTTAATCTAAATACAGAAAATATTTCTAGCTCAGTGTAGTTTTTCATGAACATCTCTCCACTTGCACTGCCACTCTCTGATGGGCACTCCTAACATCAACCCTTTACCCGAGTACTTTATGAGTTGTTTTCAGATGGTTCTCTTTCTGTTGACACGTTATCCTTTGCCGTCAATCTATCTTCTTTATCTAGCTAATATCAGGTGTTTACCTACTTGCAAGGAAAGTTTCTCCAAGGAATGTTATGAAGCCCTTCGCTGGGCATGCTGGAAAAGAATCCCTGACATCTTGAGTCCTGAATACCTAGTACTTTCTCTTCTTTTGAATATACCATTACACATGAATTTTAATTAAAACCAAACTGCATTCACGAGGTATTTATATGTCACCAATTATCTGAATGAGGGTTTTTCTCTCCCTTTTAAATGTAAAATCATCATCTGTCTTTCAACGTGTGTGAAAAATGCTGCTATAATTATTGTAAATAATATCTTTTCCTGAGCATGAATTTCCTAAGCATGGTCAGTCTTCATTTTCTTGTTTACTCTAGCAGCTCAGAAACTTCAATTGTCTTCCTGTGGGTGTTTTCTAACGTACAGCCACAAAAGAGATTGTGAAAATGACAATGTTGTGTTTGATATTTATTCTCTCTCACTGACTTCCCTATCAAAACTGCTAAGTTGCGAAGACAAAAGATGCTTTTTCAACTGCTGGCAACACAAAGCTCTTTTGTATTCTGACTCCTCTCTTCCTCTTATATCAACATCAATAAGTATTTTGTGGGAGAGACTAAAATGTCAGTCTTTCCGAGGAGCAATCAAGTCCAGTTTATTCCTTTCTCTGTAATTAAAGCCTGTTTCTGTGAGAAAAGTAAACCAATACCCCAGCAGCCCGAGATAAACTGCTGTATTATTTTTAATCTATAGCAACCTTTTCCACAGTACAACGCTTTGAGACTTGTTGCAGTTTTGCATTCTTGAGCCAATAGAATAAAGAGTCACAGAAGACAATAGTGGGTAATAGTCTTATGACATTAAAATTGAGTGCCTTTTTTTAAATGCTTGTTTTTAAACAAACACACTACAAAGGACCTGGATGAACGTGGAGAGTCTGATGAATGTGCCTCACCTACCCAAAATTGGGAGGTGGTCCTTCCTTTCATTCCCCAAGGAAATGGCAATCCCAACCCCAATGCTTTACTTTGCTACAGACTTGAGAATACAAAAAGGAATTCCAAGGAAGAAAGCGAGAACTTAAAAATGGTTAGTAGATATCACTTCTCAAGTCCCACCATAAGGGGTCCCCTAGAGCCAGCTTCCTTAACACTCCCCTCCCCGCCACCCCTCTGCCCTGCTCTGCCCCTGGGCCACCCTTGTCCTCAGAAATACGGGCACTGTGCTTCCTCTCCCCAGAAACACAGGCTCCTCCTCTCATGTTTGGCTGCTAGCTTTTTCTCTAGGAAAGAGGAAAAAACTTAACACCACAATAATCTCATCAATTCGCAAAAGCAAGCCCGTTAGTTTTAATACCAGTCAGGACTCCTCCATTCAATCCCTCTCTTCCATTGTTTGATATTTATATTATTAAAGGGTGCATTGAAAGGATTTTCAAAACCAAAGTGCAGCCTCTCCCCAAAGCTATGTAGGTCCATGCCTATGGAATTTTTAATACTAATATTTTGAACAGGTAAGTCTTTTTCTCCTCAGTTCTGAGTCAGAAAAGTGACTCCTCACTATGAGCTGCTTTGCCCTGGTTATGGAAAATGAATAATATGTCAGGATTTGTAAAAGATTTCCCAGAGAAAATATCACTCTCACCCCTGAGACTTGAATATGTCAATCCTCCATTCTAGCACTGTCCAAGAGGTGTATAAAGCAAGCCAAAATGTGGCCCACATATAAAATTTTAAATTTTCTTGTGACCACTACAAAAAAAAGAATTGAAATTAATCTTAATGATATGTTTTATTTAAGCTAATACATCTTAATATTATAATTTTAACATGTACTCAAAAACATTGTTAATGAGTTCTTTTTATGTTCTTTTCACACAGAGCTTTTGAAATTCAGTGTGTATTGTATACTCACAGTACACTGCACTTTTGATTAATACATTTAATATACTCAATAGCTACCCAAGACCAGTGGCTACTGTACTGGACAACGCAGTGCTACCTTTCACTGGTAGGTGACTAAGAGACTGAATACGAACATGGGTAATGGCCAGACTACATATGACCATAAACTTTGACCCACATAAGAAGCCCAGAAAACCAAACCAAAACATCGGCAGCAATTGGTCTGAGGAAACCAGGACTTGACCAGTGACTGCCGGCTTCCCCATCCCCTCCCTCACCCCATCCTTCCAACTCAGAACCAACCAGGGAAAGACAAATATGCTCCTCAATCGATCCCGTAAAGAACCCACTTTTATTCAGTTGCCTCCAGCTTCGCACACCAAAAAGCCCCAATCAGAACCTGCCTGAAGCGACCCTTTTTTCCACTATCCAGCTTCCCCACTCCCCTGCCTGCCTGCGAGTCCCCCAAACACAAGCGGTGACAGCTGACGACCTGCTTTAGTGAGTTCTAAATTAATAGCCTCGATTTATTATCATTTGGGTCTTAGGTTATTTCTATCAGACTTGAACTTCACTTTTGATTATGTAGAAATTCTCCCTTATATTTGGAAACTCAAATTTGTAAACTCTTTAAGGATAAGGTGACAGTAGTAGAGGGAGGATGCTCTTGACCCAAGGCAATATGGAGCAGAACAGCTATATTTTGCTACAAACACACACATTGAAGGTGTGTTTTTTTTTAAATTATTACATTCATGGAGTGTCAGAAAAATGTTCACCAAGATTGAGGCATAATGTGACAAAGATATCTGGGAATTTTTTTCCCTAAAAAATGACTCTCTGCTTAGAATCCTAACCCATTAAAATAGACTTAAAAGGACAAAAAAAAAGTGGCCAAAATAAAAATCTTTGAGTTTTAAAGCTGCCAGTAAATGGAAAGACTTTATTTTAAAAAAATAAAGTGAAATCTATTTTTACAGTTAGACTATGGAAATTACGAGGCTTTATAGAGAAGGAACATCTAATTATTTGCAAGGCATTTATAATCTGAGAGTGCAGGGAGATCCTATTACTGTATTTACCAAATTAGTGCCGCACCTTGACGTAAGGATCTTGGGGAGTTGGTAGGACCCACAAAGTTAATCACCTTCTACTCTGCAGCAACAAGTCATCTGGCAGGCTCTGACCCAATCTGCTTTAAAATTTTATACGAAACGTACTATTTCTCAGACTCTATTAAAAAACATCTTGCTGTTACTATGATCCTCTTTTGACGTATTATTACATGGTCAGAATATAGCATTCCTACCCTCTAAAAGATGCACATTGCAAATATCATCCAAAGAGGAAAATTACATCATCTCACTACAAACATGAGCTTTAACTCATCAATCACTAATTAAGAAACTCAGTCAAATATTAATTTAAATGTCATATCTCTGTCAGACAGGACACAGAGCAGTGGTTTTGATTTGGTCATAACTTGCATCATCCGTAAGCCTTGATGTCTGCTATCTTACCCGTGCAGCAAGGGTCTTATCTAGGATGTGAATTTCATTGGAAAGCTGGCTGTCATGAAAAGGAGAGAAGAGATGAGAAAGAAAAACTGGACTCAGAGGACCAACAGTATTTTTATTCGTGAAAGGTTCAGATTAACTCATAAACAACAGAAACATTTCATGACTGGGTAATGACACTCTGTCTACTGTCTACATTTCTTGCCCTTTGGAGGAAAGCAGCCTAGCCAGGGTGGCTTCTCACCACAGCAGGATGGATACGCAAGCTAGTTCCAGGACATGGTTCTTGTCACAAGGTAGCCATATACGCTGCTGGACATAAGGGAGCCACTGAAGATATTATTATTGACAACTTGCTCCTTTTTCTGTTTTATACCCTTGATAGCTATTGATATTTATTAAAATAAACCCAGTCACAAAGTGTTAAGAGAATAAGAGAGCACCATCCCTACTGACTGGTACACAGGCGTGGAAGGGACAATAGCTGCCTTCCACTGAAATCAGGGGCCAGCGGCACCTGCCCTCGCGTTCCTCCTCACTCCTCACTGTCTTCTCCTCTGATCGGATTTGTCCTTGGAAGGTGTATAGGCCAAGTCCCTCCAAAACCACATCACATGGGGTTCAAAAAGCTCCAGTGACTAAGGCCATTGAGATATCTATTTTGTGTCATAATTACATGATCCACAGGCATCACTGCTAAACCCAATTTTGGCATTGAATTGGCTGTTCATGATGTATCACTCTAGGCTTCAGAGATCTGGCTTCAACCCCTCCCTCCCACTCTCAACGTTAAAGTCCTCTGGTAACATGTCTACCTTCCCTACCAGATAAGGGCTGGCGAAGAATGTATACATGTTGCGAGCATTTTATTCTAAGTCACTTTTATGCATTAACCCAAATTAATCCTCACAGGAAGCCTTTGCAATAAGTACTATAACTATCCAACCTTACACATGAGAAAATGGAGGCATGGAGCGGTTAAGTAACTCAGCCACGGTCTCAGTCAATAAAGAGCCAAACCAGGTTTCAAACTCAGTAGTTTGTTCCCAGACTCCCTGCTCTTAACCACGCATATACATTACTGCTTCCTGAGGACTGAGCCCGTATTTTCCTTATTTCTTTATTCCCAGCCCCTTCTATGAGAAGTATCAGAATTTTGAACAAATAATTGAATAATTGGTGATGACATTGGAGACAGAGTCTCAATGCAGCTTTCATCACGCTATGAGGTGTAAATGCTCAGGGCTCAAGGTCCTTGAAGCTTATTGAGTTCAGCACCCTTGAGCAAGCCGAGCTTGCCAGAGGCTCTGTTATCCAACCTGGGCCCCTCTTTCTTGCCAGTCTACTTCTTCCTGGGCTTATGGTAATAACAGCTCTTCCATCATATCTCTGTCTTCTAATCTGTTCCTTACTCTGACACTAGTTTATCTCTTCCGGTCCCTCTTTCTGTTTCTAAATGGGTCATGAAACCTTACGTACTAAACAATGAAATAAATAGGACCAGCCATCCGTACTAAATTACGTAGCCAAGGGGGCTTGTTCAGAAAAATCTTTCTTGTGTTGCTCAGTCATAATCTTTAGGAATGTGGCTGACTGATCTATCGTGATCCTACCCCTGAACCTGATCCTCACCCAGTAGAGTAAGTCAGTTCTTTTTGCTTTCTAACGTTCTTACGTCATCAATGCAATTAAAGTGTTCCCTATTCTCTTCACTATACTTATTTTGGAAACCAATCAAAGCAGAAGAGACAGGCACATGTCTTCTATGTATCCTGGAATATGATTTGAGTGCTAATATTTTTCACACTGGGAAGGCAATGATCCACATCCTGAAATGAATGCCCGGAACTCAAGCACTTCCATAGAGGTCAAGCACTTTCTCCTAATCAAGAGGCTGAGGGAATGAAGAGGAGGGCATTATTCAACCTTGGGCTTCAGCACTGGTTCATTGGTGCTTGTTCAGCATTGAATAAAACAAGTCTCTCTTCAAAAAGCTCATAATCCATTCCAGAAGAGAGACTATTTCTCGTGTAATAAACATCTACATAACGTAATACATGAATAAAAACACACAGGACAGGCTACATAATTTACAGGATCCAGTACAAAATAAAAACGCAATGCCCTAGTTCATAAATTCTTCAAATTTCAGAATGTATCGCCTCAAGTTCAAGGGCCTTAAGTGCACACCCAGGAAGCTGGCCCTGCACGCGTGGAGGGTGTAATGGGATCAGGTGTGGAGCATTGAGAGGCTTCTAAAGGAAGTGATACTAGTGCTGATTCTCACAGAATGACTAGGAGTTTGGCACGGGGAAGGAGGAAGGCACATTTTGGTCAAGAGAAGAGGGTTAACAAAATGAAAGGCAGGTGTGTGAGCACAGGTTCTCAGTCTATTTGGGGAATACATGAACTGTGAGGTGGAGTCCAGGGGGTTGCCAGGAGATAGCTCTACAGGGAGAAATTGAGGCCAGGGCATGAGGACTTCAGGAAAATGAACTCAGGGAAAAGAACAGGCAAATCATAAATTAACTGTAGTTTCACCACTTCCTGCCTGTGAACTCTTCGGTGAGTGACAACATTCCAGAACTTTCGTTCTTTTTTCTTCCTCTGAATATCGAGGCATTCTAATCTTGGCTTAGCCATGGCAAGGCCTTAAATAAGTCACTTTCTCTCTGCATCTCAGCTTCTCCATATGTCAAATGAAAAGCCAGGGCTAGATGAGTGGTTTTCAAACTGAGCTCTGAGGTGGTGCCTCTGGGGACACTGCGGAGAGGAGCGAGAATGGGGAGCCAGCCCAGCAGGCCCCAGCTTCATTTTTAATCAATGTTCAATATACATATGTACAAATAGGTACATGTTTATATGTGTACATGTATATGCATATATTATTATACATATAATATATTATCATGTATAATTGCTATAAATGTTTTATTTATTCAACCAAATATCTCAGTTTCACATGTGAAAATTGGGAATCTTTAAAAATACCTAATTCATAGGTCAGTATACAAATCAAATGTCTAAAGTGTATATAATATCAGGCACAGAGGAAGTATTGCTAAGTCTTAGCTCTTAGTTTTTTATTAGCCAGAACCTAAGCTCGAGGAGTCAGGAAAATGTGTTCTTGGTTCACTATTGCCTGGCTAGCACCTGAACAGCACTGGCACTTAGTGGATGCCGTGACTGTATTTGCTGAATATATGAGTGAAGAGGGTCCACAATCCACGAGCTTCTAGGCTTACATTTGAGATACAAAGGTAAACAAAACAAACATGGGCCCGCCCTTGCGGGCATTAAGCATAAAAACGCACAATTAAAGATTAGTTAGAATGTTCTTAGTGCTTTATTAGGATTACAGAGGAGATTTAGTTTGAAGAAATAGTTCCCTGTCTGCTACTAGTTGGAAACCTCCAGGAGTGAATAGTCCCAACTGTCTCTCAAAGCCATAAAATGCCAGATTTTTCTAACATATAAGGAGATACGCAGAGAGAGAGGGAGAGAGTAGAAATCAGAGAGCTCTCGGCGAGCACCAGAGACAGACCCAGCTAAGACTTCGGGCAACTGGAAATAGAATGTAGGAATGATTCTCTTCTATAAAAGTGACTTTTCCCTAATAGTCTATATTCTCAATATCCCTGCCGTGTCATCATAAGAAGTGAAGAAAGAGGAAGGGATGGGCACTGTCCTTGAGGAATTTCCCATCGATTTGAAAAGACAAGATCAAGACACTTTCATAAAACAACAGCAGGACCTCTTCTCCACCTACTGCTGTCATAAGCAAAGACATTCCCAAGGGAATGATGTCAATGGGTTGGAATTGCTCTGGGAAAGTTTAAGAAACAGATGAGTTTACAGCAGAGATGGGAGAAGTGACTCTGAGGTGGCTGAAAACTGACATGGAGCCATGGGCTAAGTGACAAGCCTTGCTTGCTTGAGGCCAAGGACATAAACAGGTGGCAGTGCGAGACAGGTGGGTTAGCAGAAGTCAGCACTGTGGGGGCAACTGACCACGTTAGCAAATGTTACTTCCTGTTACTCAGACCCTGAGTGATTCCACAGCAAAAGTATTTCTTTGAAGCCACGAGGCCTAGCCATACAACTCTACTCATTTGCCCTTATCTATGCTGCAGGAAGCATTCAAACCTACAGGGGGTAGAAAAAATAAAGCCAAGACTCCCAGGACAATCATAACTCACCCACATCCCTCATACATGTTCATTTTGTTTCTAACTGGATTGCTTATTTTATGGCATGTGCAGTATATGAGCATTTTCTTAGAATTCGTTTAAATTGTCCTTAATGGAAACTATGTCACGCAACCATGCAACACTCTTTTTCTCCAAATGAATATTTTACTCAGTGGCACACACAGCCTGTGTCATTAAGCCCAAAATTAAAGAACATGAAACAATTAACATTTTCATTCCTACTGGTTCTGTTTTGCTGTGCCTTCATTTGGGGGAGGGGGAATTCTTTAGGTTCTCAGGGAATCGTTTGAGTAATGCTGTCGTGCTAACAATTTGGAGTTCTTATCTTCTTTAAACCATGTAATTGTGTACTAAACAAGGTGGGGAAAATGCCTTTTCACTCACATTTTTCTCAGTGCAGAGACTGTGATGGAAATGAGATAGTAGAGATTTATGTCTGCTGGGTTGGCAGTCATTTCATATTTACTTGGCCGATGCGATTGAAATCAAATCGGAGGCTCCCTATCCAGGAATGTGTTATTTGTTATCTAAATAACTGTGTGTGAGCAAATCAGATGCGGATAAGATGCTCCCATTATCCTTGCGTGTGTTAGCTCTGATTCACGAGGTCCTAGCTCCCTCTCTCTGAGTTTTATCAAAGCTGCTCTTTTGGGGGTTTGTGTATTTGCTGTGGTTGAAGAGGAGATCCTGTTCTTGTTAATTTCTCAACTGGTAATAATGAAGAAAAAATCTAATAAAAGGAATCAAGGAAAAGCATTTTGTGTGTGGTTTTGGTTAACAGACAGACCTATTGCTTGATAGGGAATTAAGGCGGAATGTATAAAGAACTGGTAGAAGCAGCAGGAGTTGCTTTTGTTTATACTATAGAAGCCTCAAATTCCAAAATGCCATACTGGAGACTATTTATATTTTCATTTTTCTTCCTGGGGATTTCTGTTCACTTAGTGTTAACAATCTACCATCCGTTTGTAAGTAGGAAAAATAAAAGATGCAAATCTATTTTTGTCATACAACTTCATAAACTCTATTTGACCTTAACTTTGCAAGCATATCTACCAATAATTATGCTATTGGTCAGGGGTCTTGTTTGTAAACCTACAGCTGATTTTGGAGATTTTAAACACAGAAAAGGGATTTTTCTGGAAAAAAATTTATTTCAATTTTTTGAAATAAGAGCATGTTAACAGAAACTGCCAGACAGGAACAGCTTTGCTGAACAGACCTGTCACAGTTACCATGAGTAAATCCCACCTCCCTTCCATTAAGGAGCTCTAAGTCCCAGGTAGGAAGGTCCAGCTGGTAGAAACCAGGTCTTGCGCCTGCTGTGCCCTGCTATGAAGCCGTGGAGAGAAGGAGCCTCTTTCCTGCTCAGATTCAAGGATGGAAGAAAAGAGACTGTCTCCTCCTGCACGGCATCAGCATGGTGCTAGCTCCCCTATGGGGGAAGGGATCACATACCGGAGTCCCTCCAAAGGGCAAAGGTTTGCTATTGACTCTTCTATGATTTTTATATAAAATAACAGATTATGTACATATTGATACTTTCTGAAAACACAAAATTGAAGATGCTGTGTTGTTTCTAGTTGTTCTCTATTTGTCAAGTTTTACAGTAAAACTTTGGGACTCATTTTATATTTAATGAGAAATAACATCAGAGGCATCTTTCATCTTTAACAAGAATGTTAGTATTGCCTCTCAGATCTATAAGTCCTTTAAATGTCTAACTTCCCTGTTTAATTCCAAACTCCATGAATAGCATGTTTATTTCACAGTGGAATACTGTAACCTGAATACCCAAGAAATCTAGTGGGGGTGACTTCCCAAAGCCATTGCCAGCCCTCTTCTCCCTTTTACAAACCAGTATAATTGACCACTGGGAATGCACATAATTACTTTTCCAGGTTTTCTGAGAAGAGGAGTTTGTATTTAACCCCCTTCCAGACCATGATGCATATGAAAAATTCAACCAGGAAAGTTTTTCTAGGAATGTTATTGTTTACTAAATTTAAAGTATAAATATTTTTACTTCCCTTTACTTTCTGCCTCGAGCATTGTCAAAGATACCTAGCACTGGAGTGAAAAGGCCAGCCTTCAGGGAAAAACCGAAGAAGTGAGAGACGTTGGCACTGACTTCTCAAGTCTGACATTGTTGGGTCTGTAATACCTACATTCAGACTCAGACTTTTTGCTACAGAGGAAAATTAACCCCCCTTTTCTTTGGGTCTAATATAAATTAAACTTTCTGTGACTTGCAGCTGAAAGCATTCCTAAGCAATACGATGGTTTCAACAATTCACATCCACTCATAACTGGACATTTCAGATCACCTACTCTTACCATTTATTAAGTGTCAACTTTGGGCTAGCACCTGGGGGAGTGAGGTACAATCCATGTTCTCAAGGACAAAAATAGTATAATTAAAATAAAATAAAATAATTAAAAGGAGATGCATAATGGATATAACGTTAACACTAAAATAGCGTAACGCTCCCTGAGCTGTAAGAATAGAGGTTAGGATGTGACTGACTTTGGTATGGGCTATTAGGACTAGTCAGTAAAATGGAATAATCTAGTAAGAGGTCAAACTGTGGCCTACTAAATAACATGGCAGAAATACTTAGTGCTTTGAGATGAATATTATTATAGTAAATTATTATTTATAGTGAATAATAAGAATAATATGTATTACATAGGACCTTTTACATACTAATTTCATTTTATCTTAGAAAAACTGGTGTGAGGTGGGACACACACACAGATGGGAGGACTGAACTCCAGACGTTACAGCCAGGTTTTCTCAACCTCAGCACTGATGATTATTTTAGGGTGGATAATTTTTCATTAATTTTATAGTGGATAGAACATTTAACATGAGATTTCCCTTCTTAACAGATTTTTTAGGTGTATTATGTAGTATTGATATCTATGGGCACACTGTTGTACAACTAATCACTAGAATTTATTAATGTTGCATAATTGAGGTTATACATGCATCGATGAACAACTCACCATTTCCCTCCCCTCACCACCTGGCAACCATCATTCTATTCTTTGTTTCTGGGTTTGACTATTTTGAATACCTCACATAAGCAGGGTTATGCAGCATTTGTGCATCCTCAAGGTTCATCTGTGTTGTTGCATATTAAAAGATTCCCTTCTGTTTTAAGGTTGAATAATATTCTATTGTAGGTATATACCACATTTTCAATCCATTCACCCATCAATGGGCATTTGTTTCCACATGTTGGCTATACTTAGTAGTGCTTCAATAGACATGTGTGTGCTAATACCCCTTTGAGATCCTGTTTTAGGATCAGACTTCATTGTTTGGGGCTATCCTGTACCCGGAAGGACGTTTAGCAGCATCTCTGGCTTCTAACTACCACTAGTACCATCTACCTATACCTTGTCTATAGCTGTTTACTCTGTCTAGGAGTTGGCTAACCCTATAAGAGGCAGTCCCTCCAGGATCAGCAAAGTCCCTGATGGTAAAGCGTCAGAACACAGGAAGTAAAAGTCATAGTTAATATGTCCCCCATTTCAGACTGCAGGGTCTTGAGGATCACTGCTTTCTGGGCTGAATTCACATTGCTCTCAGGTACATAGTGAACATTTGTGAGAATCCTAATATCATGTCTAGGGCACAAGAACTTCATATGGTTACTTTATACTGAGTGAGAGTCTTTCTAGTAACCCCAACTCCTCTGAGTAGTGCAGAGGAGATAGCCAAGGCTTGCCGTCTCTTTTTTTAAGTCCAATTAGGAAACAAGGCATTGATCAACCCTGACATTAGACCTCCCAGGCCATCTGGGATTCTCAACTCTCAGCTTGAGGGAAGAGGAGGGGCACCGGACCCCTTCTCACAAATCAGAAACTTTGCTGTCCTCTGTTTTAACTCTCTCATCCAGCCTAGAGAAAATTAATCTTCCTGGGAGAGGGTGGGGACAAGATGGGGTGGGAAAAACTAGTTCTGGCCAACTTTGTGTTCTTTCCCATCTACTGCTTAAAGAATAAACTTTATGCCCCATGTCACTTAGGGCTGTGGACATAAGACTTTAGAAAATCAAAACTCTTTTTTTTTTCACACACCATTTTCTGTCACAAGGTTTAAAAGTTTATGTTAACACTCAAAAGCTGAGCATTGCCTCTCCTTTCTCTTTTGGCTTTTTGTTGTTGTTGTTTATTGTTGTTGTTGTTACTCTCTCAGAGAAAGAGCCTGGGATGCAGAAATACCTTGGTTAATATATAAATATTACCCTGCGACTCCAGTTACATCCACTGGACACCTGTCTCATTCTGTCTGTTCAAAATCCACCTTGAATGCTTTTCTGGAACTGGTCTTTCGGGCCTGGATGTCCTTATCCTGCTCCTGCTCAGACAAGCCTGTGCCCTCCCAATTCCTGGCGAAGCTGTGCTCCCACTGCTAAAGGATTTTCCCAGATACACAGACATGAAAAAGTAGTTTCTGCCCTTAAGAAAATTATGGCAATTACAGATTTTGAAACTTTCATCCAAGTCTTTTATTTAAAATGTTTTCTCTGAAACGTGGATATCAATGTATCTGAAGGAAATGGGAAAAGTCTACTATGTCAGTTCTCTGCCTTATACACACTGAGGGTCTTCTAAAGTAAAAATTGAGGCTAGGTGAGAAATTAAAACTAACCAAGTTTAACATCTTTGTGTGTAGCCAAATACTATTTAAATACAGACTCTCATTCCAGCACACAAAAAGGACTGGCTCCATTTCCTTGCATTTATCCTTTTTTACCTTAACTTGTGCAATAAATATTTATGGAGCACTTACTATGTGCTAGAAACTAAGCTAGTCACTGAGGATACATTAATAAACAAAAGAGACAAAATTAGCCACCGTCATAGAATATAATGGATTGGCCAAAGTTTTGTTTTTTTCTGTATAATGGCTCCAGTAGCACTTAGTAGTCTTTAACTTCATTCAAAACAATTTTGTTAGATTGTATATGACAGCTGTCATATCAGCATACATTAAAAAAATTATCAAAATTGGTGAATTTATATAGCCATTTTAATATCGAAGATGAAAGAAGATGTGCAACATTTTTGCCATATTATGCTTTATTACTTCAAGAAAGGTAAAAACACAACTGAAAGTCAAAAAAAGATCTGTTCAGTGTATGGAGAAGGTGCTGTGACTGACCGAATGTGTCAAAAGTGGTTTGCGAAGTTTCGTGCTAGAGATTTCTCACTGAATGATGCGCCACGGTCACGTAGACCAGCTTAAGTTTATAGGGACCAAATCAAAACATTAATTGAGAACAATAAATGTTATACCATGTGGGAGATAGCTGACATACTCAAAATATCCAAATCAGTAAAGTTATTGGTGAAAGTAAAAAACATGACTTTTATTTTATGGAAAAAAACAACAACAGATTTTTGGCCAACCCAATACATTCCAATGGCAGGAAATAAGTGGGTAATCATTAATTTATATCGTGCATATTATGAGCCCAATCTTGGTCTCACCCACCCAGCAACCTGATGAGGTAATTACTTTATATCATGCCTATTTAATAGTTAATATTTAGTCATGTGCCCAAGATTTTAGAGCTAATAAGAGGCAGAGCCAGAACCTGAACACAGGCTGACTAGCTCCAGAGTCCATGCGTTTTCTCAGTTACTCCAGTCTACTACCTCTCGCTTCTGAGTAAATTGTAGAGAATGTCAGAACGTAACTCCTATGGAAAAAAAATAAGTAAACAAAAGGGAGAAGAGCATGTTAGGGGTCATCAGAAACTTAGATAGGGTGGTTAGGGAGGACTTAACTAAGGCATGTCATTTGGGCAAAAACTAGAAGGAGGTAAGGGGGAAAGAGAGGTAAGCATCTACGGTAAAGGTATTTCTGCAGAGGGAAGAGCAACTGCAACATCTCTGTGGCAGGAGCATGCCTGACATGCACAGGTGCAATTTTGTCAAAATAGATCACATCTGTTTATCACAAAGCGCTTATCTTTGAGTCCTGCTACAAAATACAAAGGTTTTGGAAATGATCTATCAGGTGTCCTTTCTAATAATTTCAAAGCAGCATTTTCATATATTTCTTTTCCATGATTTAAAAAAGAAAGAGTTAGATGGATGAGACTGAGCTAAAAAGAGAGTAAGAAGAGATGCATTATTATTGTTCCTTGATATTGCCTGGGGTGTATTATCAGGGACTGATAAAATGTTAGGTAAACAAAAATAAGAACAAGCCCTGATTTTAATATCTGTTTCTTTTGAGGTGAGAGTGATCATCCTTGTTAATTAAAAAAAAATCCAAATGGCATGAATGCTTTTCTTGGAAATGCAGGCATCGGTGATAGCAAACTTTGAAGGATCACACCTGTCCCAGAAGGAGAATTTGCAGACCTCGTCTTGGCTAGAGCTAAGTTGAAGTTTGTCGTTGCATTTACTTTGTCCTAAATTTCTCCAAACTCTTCATCAGCCAGTTGATATTGTTCTTGATTTACAGAAATTAGAGATTAAACAGCTTGCAACAGAGGCTGCCCAGCCGGACCCTGGTAGAGCTGATGTGAGGCTCATGCACGCCTGGCTGTTTGGCTCTGCTCAGTCACAGATGGCTTGTTTTTAAGGACAAGGTCCTTTATTTTCCTTCAAGTTTTCTTTGGGTTGTAAAAAGAGTAGGGGTCCTGGCAGCTCAGTGTTCCCCATCCTCAGTCCTGGAAGACATTCATCAAAGTCTAGAGAGAAGAGATCTTGGGCTCAGGCTCAAGAGAATGGAGCATGGGTCTCAATCTTTTCATTAACTAGTGGCAATTTGTAAAATGGACTTTTTATTCTCTCCTGATTTCAGTATCCTCAGTTTGTAAGAAAAACTGAGAAAAGTAAAAAAGAAAAATTAGAAAAAAGTAAAACAATAGGTTGAAATTCATTAAAAGGGTCTTTAGTAATAGAAGTGCCCTAGGAACCTTAGTTTTCCTACCTTTTTATATTCCTTTATAATTTTAAGATTTTCCCAATCTGTTTCTTCTCTTGTCTAGCTTCTTAATCTTTGCTAGCCTCCTTTGCATCTTTTCTCTATATTTACTACATAAGCTAGTTTCCTTTAAAACAACTTTACTTTTAAATTAAATACTTTTGAATCAATTTACTTACCTAACCATGCCTTAGTTTTGCTGATGTTTTGCTGATTCTTTTCCTCTGACAGGGCCTCACGTCTACACTTAATTTGTATTTATTATTATGTGACATTGGCCAGTATCCACTTTGGTGTAATGCGCGGGCCCCAGCAGTCACTGAGGTTTCATCCAAGTCTCTGGCTGTGCGGGTTTGGCTGTGCTGCTCCCATCTGCCTGGGCCAGAGAGATGAAACGCGAACAGCCGATTGTCCTGAGCAGAAGGAGTGCTTCTACATTTAATGCAAGTAAGGACTCCATGCTGAGTAAGGTGAAAAAAGGTGAGGAAAGTCTAAAAAAAAAAAAAAGTAACTGAGGAGACACAAGAAAACGATGTTGTTTTGAATTAGATGGAAAGTCACCTACAAACACTTAAAAAAGGAGGCTGAAGAAGTTTCTCTCCTTCCTGTTTTTCTGATTTTTTTCCTTATTTTACCCATTCTTTTACACAACATAAATGACTTTTTAAAGAAGTGTAACCTAGTTTTAAACACTGATATGAAGATTGAGGAAGAATTTCTACTCTGATGAATTTTCTGGTTCTTTAGGTGTAAAGTTGATGTTAATTCGATTTCCTCTTTTTGACATCTGTTCTCCACTATATCTTCCTGCCCTTATTCTGTCTACTCTATTTCTTCCAATGCTATACTCTTTATTTTTTTTTATTTTTTTTGCCAGGAATACTTTAGTTTGTTTAGTCTCTTACCTTCTACTAGACTGTGTTCCACTTGAAGTCAGGAATTATATTGTTTATACTGTATTTCTGTTCCCAGCTCCATATACTAATCCAAGTCCTCAATAAGTTGACAGATGAATTTCCCAGCCCTCACTTAACCCTGTATGGACTCACTGTGCCCTAAGTTAACGCCAACAACCAACGGAATGGTTGGAGAATCCATGGTGATTCTATTTCTGATCTTAGTGCAGTGATTTCAAGCTGTGTACCTTACAGCCCTGGTAGCTCCTTGGATTCTGGAAAGAATAAAACGAAAACCAGTGTTCTAATGAGCAATTACTAGAAACCAATGTCTAGTTGCAGAATGAGATCTCCAGAAGCAGATGCTGAGGAGTTTGAGGTATAGGTTGTTTATGAGGGATCCACACCTAAAAATTTATATAATTTTTATATAAAAATTAGGAGGAGGAAGCACAGTTGTGCAGAGAGAAATGCAACACTGTCACGCCGGTGCCAAAAGGCCTGAACCAACCTAAGCCAGGGTAGGGGTGAGGAAATGTCTGGGACAAACATTGCTCGCCAGAGATGTCCCAATGCAGTTGGGAACTAAATGGCTGGATCTTTACACTCCCCAGCCCCCCAACACACACACACACACACACACACACACACACACACACACACTCAGTCACCAGAGTGGGCTGCGACCTTAAGTAGGGAGAATCTTTGCAGTTCAGGTCCACCCTGTTGGAGCTCATAGCTGGAAACTGTTAACTGACCACACTAGTCACCACTGGGCGACCAGTCTGTCCTTGAAGGAACACCTATGTGGCAAATCTCCTCATTGACCACTTGACTTGCCAGGGTTATAATTGTGTGTGTGGATTAAAATGTGCACATACATATGCTAAGTTGGTCTTGAGGAATTTAGTTCCACAAAGCATGTCATTGAACAACCTTGAGTCTGCTATGAACTGTGGGTTTTTTTCCAGAGCTCACACCTCCACATTTGTCCATAGTTCTGTTGTCTCTTCCCTAGAGAAGGTTATAAACAATTATTAAAACTCAAACTCTGTATTTTTGCCACTTACCCACAGTAACTAGTTGATCTGTTGTAACCACAGTTGTAGAAAAGGCTGACATTATTTTGGGTGAAAAAATTAACTTTTGTGCTCAGTGTCATTGTCCTCAGATATCAGATACTAGTGAAGGAACAGGGGTCATATGCCAGTCTGAAATAGGTTTCAATGAACATCTGCTGATAGCTGTATTAGCAAGAAATGAACAGAAACTGTAAAAATTAAGCAGGGATTTTGTGTTTACTGAAACGCTTATGAAAAGCTAGTTATAAACCACTGCAAGATGGTTTCCTCTTCTCTTCCTCTCACTCCCCTAATCCTCTGTTCCCTCTTCAGGCAATGGTGTCTTCCCTCTCTTGTTTAGACACTTCTGAATTTTACAAGTATATTCCCTTTTGGGGGATAATATCAGGCATGGAGAATTGGCTAGAATTGATTACATGACTACACAAAAGGTCACTATTCAGAAGGAGTCACATCTGTGAAAATCTGAAACTATTCCCAGTGGTCTGTGAGGGTTGCGTGGCTTCCTGGGAAGGCTTGAGCAAAGCTTCAGTGTTGCCTGAAGTTCCTTTCCTCCTGGGCTTTCACATATGTACTGACATACTTCATTATAGCTTGAGCAGAAGTGTCACCCGTAGTGATTAAAACCTAACTTAGATGGTTTGCCAGAGCATCTGAGCAAACAGAAGTCATCAAGTGTCTCTTTGATTCTTCCTTTTTTAGACACGAGTAAATTACCATTCAGTTGGGCTTTCTACAGTCACAATGAGGGGGTTCAAATGGCACTATTAATTAGTGTTTGTTTTGGCAGTTGGTTGCCAAAATTTGACAGAGGATGAGAACAGTACTATTTGACTCCTTCATGTACAAATGCTCGGTGAGGGGGGGTCATCTAAGGCGATGTGTATTACTCTAGATTAGAGCTTTAGGGAGCAGTTTTGATTCGCCTTAGCCTCAATAACTGAAATCAGCATCATGGCCTCTTACTTACAGGTACGATCTATCAATCTGCACCTGTGCTATAAAGGTTCAAATTTCTGAAGAGAAAGAGTGTGTGCACGTGTGTGTGAGCACATGCATGTGCTTTGGGGCACGGAGGAGAGAGACTATACTTCGCTTGGCAGAGCAACCACTACGTGTCACTCAAAATAAATACTAGAGGAGATGGCAAATTTTCTCCCCAGGCATGCATGCATAGTTAAGTTCATAGAACAAGGTTTAAAATGTTAATGTTTACTGAGCATTTATTGTATATAAGCCTCAGTTCTGAAAGCTCTGTAAGCGCACATGCATTATTTAATGAAATTCTTACCACAACCCTACTATTAGGTACTATTGTTATCTCCATTTTACGGATGAGAAAATTAGTACTTAAGAATTATAAGGAACTTGCCTGAGGTAACTCAATTAATAAGTGGCAGGCAGAGTGAGAACTGAAGTCAGCTAAATGGTAGCTGGAATTTGAATCCAGGTCTTTTGCCTCCAGTGCTCATGCTTTTAACTAGCTTTTAAGGCCTTGGCACCTAGAAAATAACCTAAAAATACTATACGTGAAGACGATATATGAAAGTCTGAACCCAAGGCCAAATACACAGATATGCCCACAAAACCAAACAAATAAATTTTAAAAATAATTAAGTTTCCTCCCCCTTTCCCTGCCTCAGCTCAGTGGGGTCCATGCTTGGGTGCTTGGGCCTCTCCCTAAGTCTCAGCTGTGTTTTTCTTCCACCATCACTGAGACACCAGAAGTGCTTTCCCACCGCCTTCACAATCTCAGCGCTGATCCCAAATGCTGCAAAGTCAGCTGAAGGGAGGAGAGACGAAAGGGAAGCTTCTACCTCCTAATCTTTTCCAGGGCTGCTGTTTTCTTTGTTTCCTCAAGAGACATGGCAATAAAAACAAAACAAACAAATCCAGCTACTACTTCTGAAAATCCCCAGGAAATTCCGCTTCCAGAATTCCCTCTCAACTAATTTGGCTAACATTCCTGCTAGTATCAGACCCAGTGAATCCTCCATAATTGATGTGAGTTGCACAGGGCAAAAAAACAGGAGAAAACCGTCACTTCTCTTCTGCAACAGCCAACAACAGAAATGAAAGAGGGAGTGGATTTCGCAAGATGTCAACCCTCTAGAATTAAGTTCAAGGACCCTTCTTGCCAAACTTATTCTCTGTTGCTTGTGACAAAATGGTATATGCTGCCATTTTCAGCAATCTGAAATCAACGGCTTATAATAATTCTCAAGATCCCATGTTTTGTTGTGTGTGTATGTAGTTGGGGAGAGAAGTGAGAGGCTGTTGGGCAGCCACAGATGAAAACAAAATAGTTGTTGTTACTGTTATTTTTCCTCAAGATGACCCTTCACTCCAGAAGAACAATGTGCTGTGATCTTTGGCTACCCAGGCACTGCATCATCCATATTTCCCCGCATCGGCAACAGATTGATATGCCTTTTCTCTGCCCCCAGAGAGCTACCCTCTAATCCCTCATTTGCCACTCCAGTGCGATTGCATAGACGCGATAGCAGTGATAGTTAGAGTGAGTATAATTGATTCCAATCCATCCATCACTTAAACTATGGTCTGGGACATCAGGAATTCCAAACAAATGAAGAAAAAACCCTCAGACTTTTGAATCAAGAAACTCATTGCCCATTCCAGGTCAAAAAAATTATCATATTCTTAGGCTTCATTCTTCAACTTGTAGTATAGTTTTCAGCTATTCAGTAAAGAAAAGTTAATGTTTGAGAATACTCAGTAATGAAGTGGTAGTGGAGGTGATAATAAGCATTTTAAAACTACATTTGTGAAAGAGCAATTTCTATCTACCATGATCTCTGAATTCTATCATTCACCCTTCTGAATTGGCATCATGGAAATTAGTCTAATTAACTATAAATCATTTAGGGGGAATTTAACCTTAGTTCATGTGTGTTTAGGTATGTAAATAAGGATAAGTGAGTGAACAGAAAATATATAGTAATTCAAATAAGTCTGATGCAAGCTAATGAACATCTGTTGTATAAGGGACTAGACCTGTTCCTTTAGGATTAGAGATGACAGACGTACTGATCCTATTCTTAAGCTGCTTATAATCTAAAAGAGGACAGTAAAAGATTATGCATATAACCATAATAAATACAAGGGGCTCTTAAGTGGCTATAGAATTGACTGATTCATCTACAGTTATGTATTTGAGGCCATGGGCTCTAATTTTAAATTTCCAACCCCTAGCCCCATACCCATGGCTGCTGGAACCAAAAGGGTCACTGTTAGAAACTGAAAGGTCATTATACCTTGTAACTAAAGGGACAGGAAGGCGACAGAAAGGTCACTCCATAGCAAAGCCAAAGAGATTACTAAAGTGCTCCATATGAAGCATTATGATGGCACACCTGGTACTTAGATTTGTAGTTTCTTTAATAAATGTCTATGGTTCAACATCACCTAAAAGGGGCAAATATAAAACAAAGGGGTATGCTATCGCTACACCATAAAATTCTCATGCATTTCCCCCTCATACTTCTAAGGAACAAATCTTTGCAGTTATAATCTCAGTTTAACTTTTGAATGTGAAAAGAAATTCCATATGTGTATATACTTTTGCAGTCCATGTGATTTAGCAAAAAAAAACAAAACAAAACAAAACAAAAAAAACAAAACAGGCAAATCTATTGCTTTCATACTTATATTAGAAATGCCAGATGCATAACCACAATTTAGGTTTGTTTTTTTTTTTATTCAAACAATGGTGCTCCTTTAAGCAAAATTGGCTTGACTTTGAGAGTGAATGTGAAAATTTAATGTTTTGAAATCTTGCAGAATAATTCGTTGGCAGCTCTAAATCTTGTTTTGCCAAGTTTTACTCCAAAATAATTTTCTTGGTCTGAGTTGATACAGGGAATGGCAATTGTCGCTTGAATATATGGCAGTTACACAACAGAGCCAACCAGTGAGCTGAAAGGAGGGCATGTTAGGCTCAGGGAAGGCCTGTTCATTTCAGTGATGGGCACTTGAAGGCCCAAAGAGAAAAAGCGAGCAGTCCAAACTTCCACTAATAATTCATGGCAATGGCAGGACTAGTGATACATTTATGCTGAGGGTCTTTAAAAACTACTGACATTGAAAAAAGAAAAAGAGAGAACTGCGGGTGGCTTGAGGCATCCCACATCCTTCCATTCCGGGCTCTGACTCCAACTCAGCCACTTATGGGCCAGAAGGGGTGAGCCACCACCTGTTAACCATACTTTATCCCCTTTGGGTCAGTTCTCTGGGGGTCAGTACAAAAACCCAAGGCTGGCACTGGAAAAAGCCCTTCCTGAAGAGAAAGTCAATTCAGATCTTCGGACTTCAGGGTTTCCCTGATCCTAGGAATCTAAGGAGGAGGTAAGCAGTTGGGTATACTCATCTCTGAGGTTTGAGAAACACAGTGAAGCCACAGAGCCAAGAAGCTCTCTCTGCATGTGGGCAGTGAGAGAGAAAAGGTGGACAGTCTGCGTACCTACAACGGGCCATGGGGCAGAGACAGGTCACTTCCCAGCACTCCCAGCAGGGCTCCCATGCACGGAGTCTGAATAAGCAAGACAGTCAACAGCCTGTTAACTGGGTATATAAGTCAGAGAGCTGAAGAAACAGAAAAAGCAGAGTAGACAACTGAAGAAACAGAACTGCTTCTTTTACAGTTGGATTTAAAAGGAGTGAAGGAACATGTAAAGAGATTCAAATACAGCACTCAGCACAGCTTCTGGCACTAAAACCACATGATATTTTAAATTTAAAAATTGGATAAGTGACGTAAAAGGGAGAGTTAGCACTATTGATGCTCAAGTGGAGCCTTGGAAGATCAAGTGAAAGAATATGTTAAATCATAGAGAAAAAAAAGAAAAACTATATGGAAATATGAGGCTAAATATACCCATTTTGGAAAATAGATCTATGAGAAAACTATAGGTTCTGAAATTTAAAAAAGAGGTAGAGATAGAAGAGACAATAATTAAACAAATGATGGAAGGAAACTTTCCTGAGCTAAAGGAGATCTGGGTCAGCTGCTCTAAATAGCTCATCAAATCCCAGATCAGCCTGAGAGACCATACATAGATGTGTCCTTATCAAATCACTGAATTCCAACAATGAAGACAAATACTTAATGTGTCCAGAGAGAAACAAGTAATTTACAAAGCAAAAATAATTAGGTCGGTAATGAATTTGTGCACTTTCAGAGCTACAAGATAGTGGAATAAATCTATAGATGCTTTAGAACACAGGACTAGATACATAACAAGATATTATTCCCTGATAGTAGCTAAGGATGTTAATTTGCATAGATTATTTCATGCACATACCCCATCTGAGGAAACACTTAAGAGCTCAAACCAGAAAATAATAAACAAATCTCGTGACAGTTAAAATGGAAGAAAAGGTGAAGCTGGTGAGGAAATACTTTGGTAATAGATTTATAATTAAATATAATTAAATAATGATGGGCTACCTGGGAATTTGTACATTAGTGGATAAACAAGAATACTTAAAATGAAAGAGGTATACTGTAAGAAGCATTTTAATAATTGTATGAAACTAAAAATCTTACATTACTGCAGAGTAAATTTGGGTGGGAGAAGGAAGAGTAAAGTAACAGCATTCCAGAAGACTCACATGGTGTGCAGATGGAGCACAGCAAATGACCAAATGAAAACATTCTAGACGTCTCATCTTATTGGGAGAGGAAGAGATGAAGTAGAGGAATAAAGACTTTAATAGGGGACAAATTATGATCTTGTTTTGATATAATATCAAATAAATATGCATATAATTATGAGCATAAGGAAAAGGAAGTTAACCATTAATGAAAGACAAAGTTATAATACAACTCCTTGTGCAATAAGGGGAAAAAAGCAATTAATAAAGTTAACAAGTTAGTCATATACAAACATAAAGACAAAAAGATAAATTAAAATAAATAATGAAGTGTGGAGTTTAGAATAAAATCAAGTATGTCATGAGGCAAAACATAAAAGACTAACAGACCAAAGAATATTAGAATATCCACTACTTACCAGACACACTTAAAAATGAAGCGATAAACTTTGAAAATGAAGGAGTAGACAAAGTCTAAAATAATATAAATAAAAGAAAGCAAGGGGGACAATATCAGACTAAAGACAAGCTTTAAAATTAAAATCCTTAGAGAGAAAAAAAGAGATATTACATAGCATTAAAAGGTATAATGCATAAAGTAGAAAAAAATGGTCAGAGACACCAAATCAGATATCTTTAGATATCAGACAACACAAAAGATAAAGAAATAAAGCAAAAACTATTAGCGACTAAGACAGAACTAAGTAAAAATAATAATAACGGTGGCATATTTCAATGTACATTATTTTCAGAATTCACCTAATCTGGTATATACAATATTAAGGACATAGAAAATTTAATAATATATTCAATCAACTTTAATAGACATGGTGAATCTTATATTTCAGAAATAAAGAATATTTTGTCATGTCAATAGAAATTTGTAAAAATATCAATCACATATTTGGATATAAATATGACTTCAATAAAAATTTTTGATCATAAAGACCACACTCTGAAAATAATTTAATAAAATAAGAAAAAGTGTTTAATGGTAAAATTTTATCCTCCTCAAAATCATAAACCACTTTTTTATATAACCTTTGGCTTAAAACAAAAATCAAACTACAATTACATTCTATCCAGAAAGAATGAAAATAAAAAAACATTTTTACACTAAAACTTATGGGAAACAGCAAAGCAATATTCATGGCAAAAGCTATAACCATAAATGCCTTTATATTTTAAAAGAAAGAATAAAATTAAAGAAAGTTAACATTCATCTTTTAAAATGCGAAACAATAAAACTTACCAGAACAGAGTAGGAAAGGAGAATTAATTTAATGCAATCTGAAAGTAATGGACTAGAAAACAAGACAAAATGAAAATAGTAGAAGACATAAACACAAAAGCAAGTTCTTTGACAAGCCTAAAAGAAATAAACATCTTATATTCCAAATTAAAGGGAGTGAGGGAAGGAGAAAGGGCAAAAATCTACAAAGTTATAGGTGAGAAAGGAGACATAACCACATCTAGAAACAGAATACATTTAAAGAATTTAAGAGGGACTTCTGGTAGAGATAGCTGCATAGGTAAACATGGCTTGCCTCCAAGTAAAACCACGTCAAAATTACAACTAAAATATAGAACAACCATCATGCAGAACCAGCAGAAATTGAGTAGAATGGAAGTCTGACAACTATGGAATTAAAGAAATCATGTCCATCCAGACTGGTAGGAGAAGTGGAGACCTGGAATGGGCTGGTCTCACATCCACGTGTGGCAGATAAAAATTCAGGAGGGATATCTCAGGAATGAGGAGTCCCAGTCTCAAACCAGGCCCCCCAGCTCAGGGTTCCAGGGCCTGGAAGATAAGTCCCTATAATTTCTGGATGCAAAAACCAGTGGGGATTGAGTCAATGGAAGACACTTCTGGAGTCCCAAGCAGTTCCTCTTAAAGAACCTGCACACAGACTTACTCAGACTCACTCGCTCTGAGCTCCAGCACTGGGATAGCAACTTGAAAGGCAACAGTGTCACATAGGGAGAAACTGAAGTGTCTGGCATCGAGGCAAGAACGGGGGACAGAAAGGTGAATAGAGGCCATTGTCCTTTTTCTTAACCCTCCCCTGACAGAGCTACAGAGCTGGCAGGCTGATGCTATATCTGAGACTCCATCAGCTTGGCCCACACTCTGCCGTACCATGGATCTCCCCAGTGGCTCCATCCCATCCAACTTACGGGCCTACCCAAGCTGCTTTTCCATATGAATGACTGGTCTTGGCTCATGCTGCACAACTTTCTAAATCCTTTCAAATAAGCAACAACCAGCATCAGTGAACCCCTAGTCCCTATACCTCTTGCTAAGTGGCCACAGGCCTAGCACTAGCAGCAACCAGCCTAGATTCACAGCTTGGCTTCACCTGGGAATCTCCAAGCCCAGCACAAGTAGCAGCCATCTCATTGCTTTATAGCTCAGGCAGGGTGTCCCTGGACAAAACACAGGCGGGGGCTGACCGTGGCCTGCAACAGCCAGGAAACCCCAGGGCCAACACACCCAGTGCACAGCTACATATGACATTGGAGAGCCACCACTCTGCTCCTGCACAGCTTATCCTCTATGGAGAGTGGAGGTTGGCGGTTCTGGTCACAGCCAGTCCTTGCAGCTGACTGGCCTAGGTAAATCCCTCCCATTGATCTTCCAATAGCAATCAGTCTCAACTACAAGAGGAGGGTGTGCTCAGCCCACACAATGTGTGCAGCCTGAGAACCCAGCCTGGGTGATAATGGAGACTGTCCCACTGGAACCTACAGGACACTTACTACATTAGGCCATGCTACCAAGACAGAGAGTCATAACAGTTCTACCTAATACATAGAAACAAACACAAGGAGGCTGCCAAAAGGAGGAGACAAAGAAACATGGCCCAAATGAAAGAACAGGTCAAAACTCAGAAAAAGAGCTAAATGAAATGGAGATAAGCAACCTATCAGATACAGAGTTCAAAACACTGGCTATAAGGATGCTCAAGGAACTTAGTGAGGACCTCAGCAGCATGAAAAAGACCCAATCAGAAGCAAAGGATTCACTAATTGAAATAAAGAACAATTTACAGGGAAACAACAGTAGAGTGGAGGAAGCTGAGGATCAAATCAATGATTTGGAACATACGGAAGCAAAAAACAACCAATCAGAACAAGAAGAAGAAAAAAGAATTAAAAAAAATGAGGGTAGTATAAGCAACCTCAGGGGCCACTTCAAGCAGTCCAACACTTGCATCATAGGGGTGCCAGGAGAAGAAAAAGAACAAGAAATTGGAAATCTATTTGAAAAAATAATGTAAGAAGTCTTCCTTAATTTGGTGACGGGAATAGACATGCAAATCCAGGAAGCACAGAGAGTCCAGAACAAGATGGATGCAAAGAGGCCCTCTATAAGACATGTCGTAATTAAAATGCTAAAGGTTAAAGACAAAGAGAGAATCTTAAAAGCAACAAGAGAAAAGCTGTTAGTTACCTACAGGGGAATTCCCATAACACTGACTTCTCAAAAGAAACTTTGCAGGCTAGCAGGAATTGTCAAGAAATACTCAAAGTCATGAAAGGCAGGGACCGATAGCCAATTGCTCTATGCAGCAAAGCTGTCATTTAGAATTGAAGGGCAGATAAAGAGCTTCCCAGACAAGAAAAAACTAATGGAACTCATCATCACCAAACCATGATGATATGAAATGTTTAAAGGAGCTTATTTAAAAAAAAAAAAAATCAAAACTATGAACAATAAAATGGCAATAAATACATATCTATAAACAATTGAATCTGAAAAAAACAAGGCAAGCAAACAAGAAGAATGGAGAGAATCATGGACACCGAGAGCATTTTGATGGTTACCTGATGGGAGGAGGGTATTGAGAAGTGGGTGAAGAGGTGAGGGGATTAAGAAATGCAAATAGGTAGTTACAGAATAGCCATGGGGATGTAAAAGACTGTATAGTAAATGGAGTAGCTAAAGAACTTATACACATGACCCACTGACATGAACAGTGGGGAGGGGACTGCCTGAGGGACTGGGTGGTGCTCGGTGGAAGGGGACAAACGGGGAAAAATTGGAACAACTGTAATAGCATAATCAATAAAATATAATTTTACAAAATAAAGAATATAAAAGAATATTACATGTGACTCTATGGCAACAAACTTAAACACCGAGAGGAAATATGTAATACTAATAAGGCAGTTAAATAAAGAAGTATCAGAAAACTTGAGTAGACTGGGTAAATTGGAGAGGTTGAAAGAGTGTAAATATTTTCTATCAAAAATAGCAACCAATAATTTTATAGCTGATTTTCACGAAAGGTTTAAAAAACAGACTCTTGCACTCTCCCTCCTTTCCTTATTTTTTCCTTCAAATCTTAGACAAACATTTATGGAGTGCTTAATACATGGCATTGTCTCAGGCTCTAGGATGCAACATTAAATAAAACAAGGTCCATGTTTAAAGAGCCTCCCTACTAATTTATAGCTCTTAAAGATGGTTGACTGCTCAATTCATTAAATGTGACAGTATAATTTTAAGACCAATAGCAGTCACAAATATATGACAACAAATTCATAGACCAATCTCACTAACAAATATGGAAATAAAAATTATAATCAAGATATAATTAAACAGAATGCAGACGGCTGTGAAAGACACAATGACTAAAAATGTTAAATCTATCAGTAGAATTCACTATATTATCAAGTGGAAATAATAAACAGTATAAATATACAAATGGTATTTGACAGTGTATCTGATAAAGTTCAACAATTCCTAAGATAAAACCCAAACAAAATAGGAATTTTAAAAAAGCATTATCTATATAAAACCTTAAGATATTGGTTCTGCTATTATTTAAACTCTTTTCCCAAAAGAGAGAGCATTTCCCTACATTTGAAGTAGTTTTATAGAGTTAAAGATTTTAATTCTAGTTGTGACATATTATGAGAGAAGTTATAAAAGAAAGCAAATCCGGGATTTAGATATACCCAACACTTAAGCACCCTGTGCAAAATGAAAGAACAAAAGCCCAATGAGCTTCCTATGGAATGTCCAGCCACTTGAGCCTTGCACAGGCTGAGTGCTTAAGAAATATTTGTTCAAGGTGAGCAAGTCACTTAACCTCCATGAGCCCCCGTTTTCTCATCGAATGGGAAGGCGTACCCGGCCTATCCCATGGAGTTGCTAAAGCAATCTAATCAATAATATATGTGAAATTGTTTTGTGAACTGAAATGCCAAACAATTGTAAGTTCTTTCTGTTAATATAAAAGAGAATATGCTTAAATGTCAAATGAGTAATGAAGACAAATGCTAAGGATTTTCAGAGAAGTCTGAATGAGAAGTTCATTCTAGGCATAAACACTCAAGAAGGTCTTCTTGAAGGGCATCATACTGAGCTGTATCTATATCCTCACCTCCTGTGGCCATCACTTTCTGATATTACAGTTGTTCCTGGTGTGACTACTCTTGATTACTCTGAGGTTTATCTGAAATTCTACCCATTAAGTTGATAAATATTCACTAAGCACGTTCTATGAGTTAGACAGTGTATCCAGCAAAGGTGGTGGGGCTAGTCCGTTTCCTCAAAAAGCTTATAGTATGTGATGCAATATTTCCAAAACTTTCAACATTTGCATACTAACATGATTATTTTTACTGTATCAGCCATCTTCATTGTTTACTCAGTAGTTTTCTTTAAACCAATTTAGTTTTTAAATTTACATCTTATATTAGCTTGGATGTAAGCAATAATGTTCCTGAAATCACTGACTTTAGATGTTAGTTTTACATTTTTCCAATACATGTTAAAGACTGCATACACATACTAAAAAATTTAAGTTGACCTGTGAACGAGAAAGATGATCCCCAGGCCATCAGCAGTACGTGCATCACATTTTTGGACACAGAGAATACAGACTAATAAATAGTAAATTAATATGCACACACCACGCTCTAGGGTTAGTTTAATGTTGAAGCAAGTATTATGACAGGGCTGAATTTTGGTGTATAAAAGGAAAGGGCTGAACTCTCTTTCCTGCAACCCCTTATTAGTAAAGTCACTTGCCATCAGCAAGTGGAGGAAGAAGCAGGCCCTAACTACAGATTCTGAAACAAGAAGCCGAATCTGTGGCTTGCTAAGGAAGGAAGGGGCATGGTTTATCAAAACAAACGTAGGGTATTGGGAGGTGTGGAGATCAGAAATGTGGGCTTCCATAAGAGGCTGGTTAGAGGGTGGCAGGCCTTTAAGCTCAGAAGCCAGGGCACTGGAGTGCAACCCTTGCTGATTGGCTTTTTAGAAGCTGGGGCTATCACTGATAGGTTGCCTCTCAGAATCAGTTATGATGCGTTAGTGTAATTGCTCATTTGGAGGGGATTTGACACCAGTGTTGATGTGGGGGGTGAGGGCGGAAACCAGCACTTTCTTAGGAAGATAGGGGATTTTTTATTCTTACAACCAAAAGGGGAGATAAAATAAGTAGCAACATTATTCCAAAGTGAAGGTGAAGCGATTTAAGCAAATAGGTTCAAAACTGTACCTAATTGAAGGATTCTTTTCATTTTTTAAAATTTATTTACTTTTTTACAAATAGTAAAACCTGTTAGAGAAGCACTGTTGATTTATCAAAAAATGCTTGGACTATCAATCAAAGCTTAGGAGGAAAAGTAGATGTTGGTAAATAAATAAATCTTCTGCTACTCTCTCTGGAACCCACCACACAGAGACGCCCATGTGAGAATCCGCTGCCCTTGGAGTGTCTGCCCTTGTGACTTTGAATCTTGTCTAATTACTATGGGCCGTCTCAGTTTTAGTCGCCTGTAGAACATGACTGCCTGTTTTAGAGGTGCCCCTCAATTCCCAAGTTGAATTTTAATGTCAAACATCCTTTATTTTAACTCCTATTATCCAAAATATCTAAACTTATTTATTTTTTAAATGAATTTATTGGAGTGACATTGGTTAATAAAAATATATAGGCTTCAGGTGTAAAATTTTATAATACATCATCTGTATATTTTATCATGTGTTTTCCATCCCAGGTCAAGTCTCATTCCATTACCATTTATCCCCTATTTACCCTCTTTTACCTCCCCTGACCCCCATTCCCTCTGACAATCACCATACTGTTTGTGTATCACCATCTCTGTGCCCACGAGAAATACTGACTACTCATGTTTTTCATGACACAGTAACTACCACCCATATGTGTGTGTGTGTGTGTGTATAGCGCACATGTGGACACAGAAATCCTCGGGCGCACTTATACTTATTTGCTCATTCCAAGCACATTTCTGCTAACGTCTCAAACATGGAAGTTATGCCATTCTGCCTCCTTACTCCCAACTCCTTTGGAAATACATAGATTGGACCTAGGCAACAGATTTCTCACAACTCACTACCACTCGCAAATAACTACAGGCATAAAAACAAGGATGTGAGCCTCCCATGCCACTAATACATATTCTATAAACTGTAGTAGGACATTACACTGCAACATTATCACTTATGCCAAGCGAGCAGAGGGTTCATTGCTTTAATTAATTCTTACTGACCAAGTTTTAAAACATTAAGATATATTGGGACAGCTTTGTTGCAAACCCAATAACATCTTCTCAGAGGGTTATGCTGCTATGTCTTCCATGTAGATTCTCACTGTGCTTTTTTCTCTTCATCTTTAGGAAAATAATGTGACATAGTTAATCAATATCCTCTAGGTCTATATATCATGAGATATAATTTATCGTAGTTGCTAGGGAATCCGACTTTTCCTATTATATTATTAATAAATAAACATTAATAATGGCATCAGTAGTAATAACATCTACTTTTTTCATTTATATTTATGAATTATAAAATAAAACTTGCTGAGTTCCTACTAGGTGCCAATATTCTGCAAGATGCATCAGGAGATACAAATATGAATATTTTACCATCTCGTGAGAGGTTTAATTGTTACTTACAGAATCCTGGTAATTTATAATGTGAACATGAGCTCTGAATGTAGATAAAGGGGTTCTGACTTAACCACTTACAACTGAGGGGGTTGTGGCAAGTTAGTTACCATAAGCTTCAGTTCCTGCATCTGTAAAAATGAGGACAGTGGTAATAATACCCTCATAGAGACCTGGGGGAGAGTCACTGAAATTATGTGAGCAATATGCTTAGTGCAGTGCCCAGAACATTGTCAAGGCACACCTAATTTAAAAAATTAACTTCAAAAGTTTTAATTGAGTGTATACATTATATACAGGATCCCATAGCATGTCTTGACAAATCAATATTAGAAGTGTCCTTGAGAGAAGCCATGTCCAGAGATGGCCAGCATCTGTCATTCTGAGCTCTTCCTTAACTCGGAGTAACACCTCTCAAGTGAAATTGTCAGGGTGGGGCTGGCTACCAACAACTTGGGCGAAGAGGATATTTCCTAGTTTCAGTGCAATGTGACCTGGCTTGTAGAACTCTGACTCTGGATTAGAATCGCCTGCTATCACAAGCATGGAAGGGTTTGCTTTGCTTTTCTACCTCCAGCATTAGAGCTGATCTTGCACATGTCTCTGGCTTCCCTTTGAGCACTGACCAACAGCAAACAGCCCCTGCTCTAAGACACCCTCCTCAGAGGGTCTGTGCATTTGTTCTTTGAAACCCTCAGTTGCCTCTCCTCTAGAGTACAGATTGCGGTTGGCAAACCTCCAGGGGGCAAAATCACATTTAAAAACAAAACTTGAGGATTGAGAGGTGGGAAAATTTATCCCATTTCATACAATATTTCCGACATACCACTTCTGCTAGTTTGTAAGGATCGTCCCTTCGGAGAGGGAAAGCTATTGAAGGCACACGGTGTGTCTTTTTGAGCTGACCTTCTGAAGTACTATGTAGAAAAAGCACTAAACCAACTAAGAAGAAACTGTAACACTGGAGGTTTCCGTGTTCTACCTTCCCCACCAGGGTGTGTCTCCTTTGAGGATGTATTCGCCTTTGTGACCCACCTCTCCTAGTGCCTGGCAAAAGAAAGGCTGCCAGGTAGAGTAGAAAGAATTCATATTTGGAGCCGTCCAGATAGCAGTTCCAATCTGGTCCCTGCTTTGTCATAACTGTGCTACATTAAACGTTATATAAATTAGGTGAGCCTCAGTTTCCTAACCTGTAAAATAGGAATAATGCTGCCTTCTTCATCTTCTTGAAAGAGTTGTTTTGAGTGCCTGTTGCAGAGCAGAAATTTAATAAATAATTTATTATTATAACCATTGTCTAGTCAATGTCTGCTGAATAAGAGAGATAACTGTGAGCCTCAAAACTGAACACCTGTTTAAGAACATGCCTCACTGGTTTTCTCTCCTCATTTCAGAACTATTTTTCCCATGCAGAATTATAGAATTGGGGGAGGAGGGGCGTTTTCTTTATTTGAGTTTCAAATACAATCCTTATTTATAAAAATCTTCTTAAATAAGCGAACCCGCATCCTCTCACTGTATGTAGTATAGATGTAGATAAATATTTATATATAGTACAGCCAAAACTATGCATACTGTGTGTAGTATAGTATATAATATAGCCCAATGCTAATGAGCTGGGAAGAAAAGCATAAAAAGGCCTCCTCTCACTGTCCCTTTGCAAGAGCACTGCTTTCACGGCCATGTGCAGAGGACGGACAGCAGCAGCCCAGCCAAACAGCCACCATATGGTTAGCTGGAAGAGGAAACGCCTCCAGGCAGGAGGGCAAACCTCTTCCAAGAACATAGTAAAGCAAAGGTTTCAAGCCCACAGCCGAAAATGGCCTGGGAGTGATGAGGGCCAGCCCTTTCCTATGGCGGTCAATAGACCACGGGAAAAACTTTTTTATTCATTTTTTGTTACTGTTGCTATTTTTAAGCAAACAGGTTGATATTATCATTTTTAAAAATAAGATCTTGTTCTGTAATAGGTAGGAGAAAGGGTTTGTAAGGTCAATGAAATATTAGAGGCCTTACCCACTGGGGTTTACAATGGGGCCATGTTGTCATCTAGAACACATCGTTTCCTATTTCTGACTGTCACCCCCCAAGTATGGATCTAAGAGACAGACATCGCCATGCAGGTGTTGTAGCACAATTGTCTGTTGGGAATCATACATATCTGGGTTGGTTCAAAGCTATGACCTAATTGGATAAACTTGGAGAGATGTTTCTTATTGTACATATTGTGGTGAAGGTTCAATATAGTATCAGGTACTTGGCAAATTATAGCTATGTTCTTTTTATTTAAAATGACTCTCTGCACACACACACACACACACACACACACACACACACACACACACACACACACAGGGACCTGATAATGAAAGGTTATTATTTAGGTTAGCTTGACTCCTGTCCTTGGGTTGACTGCCTCTCACAGGGCTCCTAGTTCTGTCTTATACATAGACCACATAGGGTGTCCTGCCACCCTACCAGTCTTTTCCGTATTTCTTAGCTTATGCCTCATCTCTCACCAAAAATATACCCTCAACTTAAATACAAGTCAAGGATTGAGGGAACCAAAGAAATCCTTGTTATTGATCCACATAACAAAACAGACTCTTTAATTTTCACCAATACAAATAAACAACTCCCATGCACAAACACCACTGGGAGTGAACTTGCCAGTGTCATGGGGATTTACATCTAGAATTGTAAACATTCAAAATTAAATAACATGCATCCATATTTTAAAAAGTCTTTTAGTTATTTCAGCCAAGCTCACCTTTAGCCTTCTTCCACGTTCCTCAGTCCTTGCCCTCTTGCTCTCCTCCACACTCCAGTCTTCTCTGATCTGCTTTTCACCTGTCTCCCATCAGATTGCCTTCCTCTAAATTTCTATGCCTTAGCAACTCCAATCTCTACCACCATTCTCTCAATCCTAGCAGTAAAAACTACTTCCTGGAGTTGCTGTCTCCATGATCTCTCATTTAGTTAGTTAACAAAATTATACCTCATTAATGATTCTGTATATTAAGTTATCCATGTGGATTCTGTCTCTGAGTTGGGTCCTGTAGATATAGGAGCTAACTCTAGTTGACACCTACTTCAGCCAACTATTGTGCTGTCTCTTTCCATTTTTTATCTCAGGTAAGCGAGAGATTACGTGTTACAGTATTAGGAGGCCCCGGAGTGCAGAAGGGTAGTTGTCACCCTGATCTACCCATATCCAAGAACTGTGCCTGCAGAGGACTCTTAATCATGTGGAAAATAATATCACGAGCTACTGCATCCTGGATCAGTGCTGCTCAGTAGAGTTTTCTGCAGTGGTAGAGATGTTCTATATCCATGCTGTCCAATATGGAAGCCACTGGTCACACATGGCCACTGAGTGTTTCAAACGTAACTAGTGTGACTGAGGAACCAGATTTTTTATTTTAATTAATTTTAATTTAAATAACCATATGTGGTCAGTGATACTGTATTAGACAGCAGAGTTAGACTTTTCAGGGCAGCAACAAACTTGGGTGCAGTGGAAGAAGTACCCCTGGGTCTTCTGGACATACAATTTCACAACCAACACAAATGCTAATTGAGATTGTTAAATTGTGTGCCTAGGTGACTTGTCAATGAGCTTTCATGTATGAAAAGATTGTCAAAAACAGATCATTCATGCTGGGGCTCACCTCCACAGGTGCCAGGGAGCATCTTACCTTGGGGAAGAAAGCAAATCTATACTCCATGATTAGTGTGTGATTATATTTTACAGACAGGCATCAATGCCTGGTGATTTTTGACGCACTTGGCTTTTATCTTGTGGGATTTATTTAAAGAGGCATACACATGGCTTAGAGCCTCAGCAAATGATAGCATATAAAAATAGGAAAGCATAAAAGAAAGCAAAAGAAAACCTGCTTAATTTGTGGAAAGGCTTGCCCTCTTTTCAGTACCTCCAAATTCTACACCTGCACCTCTTCTTTTAACAAATCCCTCCTCTGACTCAACTCTTACGGAAATTCTTTCATTATTCACCCACCAGAGAAAGCCCTAACCCACACTCCACCCCCCGAACCCCACGTTTTAGTAGTAAAAGCCAAAAAAGGAAGGCAAGAGAGAAGCAGTATTGACTGGGAGGTGGGGTATTGAGAAGAGGGAATTAAAATGGATTTTCATTATATTTGTAATTCTTTGTTTCTTTAAAAAACAAAAATGGAATTACATGTAAATAAAATTTTAACATTTCTAGATGATAGGCAATGTTTATTTTTACTCTTCTTACTTTTCATAATCCAATTTATAAAAACTGAAAAAGAAATTTGAAAATGAAAAAAAAGAAAACAATGGTGGAAAAAACTGACAGCTCCAGACAGTATCCTGCTCTACTTTTTCATACTGGTATTTTCACCTATCATGGTTCTGGAACAGATAAGTCTTCATAGTGTCCATGTTGTTAAGTTTATGTTCTCCAGTGACTATGTTTAACCTTTTTTTCAAGTTCATTTGGTATTTATTTGGAAATATCCCTGTACAAGACCGTTTCTATTAAACAGCCACAGGATGGGAGTGGGTACTTAGAACATATTGCAAAACTGCCCTCAGTTTCACCCTCGGAAATAGATGTATACATTTTCTTATGTAAGTTTGCATAGTACTTTATAGGCTGTTAAAAGTAAGACACTTCACTAAAGTGCTCACCATTTAAATCAAAGATAGTGAATAGGTTAGAAGTTCAGGACCAAGAAAAGAAAGAACTTAAACTCTGTAACAACACTGTACTCTCACCAGAGTATTTAAAGTCACTTGATTTTTTAAGTTGGTTTGGGCTTCAAACATTTTCTTATGGGCCCCTAAATTCACTTACATTTATCAGATTATGTATGACAGTTTTAGTTCAGAAACTACAATCTTTGACATCTAAATATCAAATAGAGCATATCTACTCTTTTCTGGGTGGCTTTGTTTCTCTGACTGTAGCTTTCTGGATGTTGGACTAGTTCCAAAGGTGAGAAGAGTAAGGGCTTTTTTCCAAGAACATCTCAAAGCCTTAGCTGAAACATGTTACTTGTGGTAATAACTTTTTCTGCCTGTCTCCAGTTTTGTTGGCATTTGCTATGTCACCTATACAATGAAGGCCACACTGAAAGTGCTAGAATTGTGTTTCAAATAGAAGAAAAATTTTAATCTTTCCAAGTTCTAACATAGAAACTTACAAAGGCTCTCATAGATGTTGATGGGCAATGACACTCTTGTTTGATAACAAAATCCTTGGAAGTAAATAGCAAGCCTGGTAGATCCTGAAGCAGGATCAAAGGAAGTTGTAAGATCAAACATCATTTCTACACAGATTTTCTACACATACATCGGGGAATATTGCATTTTATATAAAATACTCCAATCATCATGACAGATGTTTTTATTGGACACCTTTCTACACTGAAGTTCTAAGTAGATGGTATGCAAGTCTTTTAGCAAATCATTTCTTTTGGGAGATCTTTGTGTAGATTTTATTGCCAACATGCAGGTTTTGAGTTATTTAAAGTTAATATGTGTAATTATATACGGATAACTTTTTTTGACTCAGTATTATGAGTCAAATTTTTATTATTATTATGCATTCTAATATTTTGGTCATTATCTCCATTTCATTTAAAAATGTGATCTTCAAACATAGGCAGCAAAATCTCGGACATTGCTCATAGAAATTTTTATTGGAAATATCTCCCCAGGCAAGGGAAATAAAGAAAGAAAGAAAGAAATAGGACGTCATCAAACTAAAAGTTTTTGCATAGCAAAGGAAATCATCAAAAAAATAAAAAGACAACCCACAGAATTGGGAGAACAAATCCACCAATATATCTGATAAGGGGTTAATATCCAAAATGTATAAAGCACTTACACAACTCAACACCAAAGACAAACAACCCAGTTTAAAAAACGGGCAAAGGACCTAAACAGACACTCTCCAAAGAGGATATTACAGATGGCCAATAGACATGTAAAAAGATGCTCAATGTCAATAATCATCAGAGAATTAGAAATAAAAACCATAATGAGATATCACTTCACACCTGTCAGAATGGCTATCATCAATAAATCAACAAACAACAAGTGCTGCTGAGGATGAGGAGAAAGAGGAACGCTTTTGAACTGTTGGTGGGAATGCAGCTTGGTGCAGCCACTGTGGAAAGCAGTAGGGAGATACCTCAAAAAACTAAAGATGTATTTGCCTTTTGACCCAGCAATCCCACTTCTGGGAATATATCCAAAAGAACCCAAAACACTAATTTGAAAGAACGCAAGCACCCCTATGTTCATTGAGGTGTTATTTACAATTGCCGAGATATGGAAGCAGCCCAAGTATTCATCAATAGATGAGTGGATAAAACAACTATGGGACATTTACACACTGGAATACTACTCAGCCATAAAAAAGTGGGAAATTTTACCCTTTGCAACAGTATGGATGAACCTGAAGAACATTATGCTCACTGAAATAAGCCAGTCAGAGAAAGACAAATACCATATGATTTCACTCATATGTGGAATCTAACAAACAAACTGAGCTACCAAGCAAAATAGAGATAGACCCATAGATGGAGAACAAGTGACAGCTAATGGAGGGGGGAGGAGAGGGGGTAGAGGGATTGAGCAAAATGGAAAAAGGACTCATGGACATGGACAACAGTATGGTGGTTACTGGGAGGAAGGGAGTATCAGGAGACTAAATGATAATGGGAAAAATATAATAAAGATTATATATTAAAGAAATAAAAATAAAAATAAGTAAAAATGTGATCTTCAATATCTTGGTCTCAACCTACCTCAGTGATATGGTATCTTGCTATTAGACATAGTGACTCACTGTGGTGATGACTTGATAGCCACGTGATAAGTAATAAGGTAAGTAATTGGGGGGTGCTGCCTTTTCCCATGCCAATAATTAAGAATCTCTTCTTATAACTAACTAAGGGAGTTAATATTGTCATCCCTAAGCCATTGTAAATGATAATTTTTTCCTCATTCTGAATGATTCCAATTCAATATTTTGAAAAATTAAGTTTTTACAATTTTTCCCAACATTTTATAAAATTATTCAAGAGAAATAAGAACTCCACCAGTGAATGGTCAGGTTCTTCAGTTGTGGACATAGCACTGATTCACCTCGGCTTCGTGAGCCCAAAGCTTAATTACGAAACTAATAAACTTCAAAAAATATATTAATAGGGATTTTAAAAATCCCTATTGGTAGTAATCATAATAAATAAATGACACTCAATACAATTCAACATCCATGCCTAATTAAAAAAAAACTCTAAGAAAATTAAAAATAGAAAGAATGTCTTTAATCTGCTATGATTCACTGAAAACTTACATCAAGTATGATACTTACTGTTCAAACTATAAATGCAGTCTCAACATGAGGATGTTCACTACTGACAATGTTTTCAATATTAAAAAGAAGGTCCACGGTAATTTATTAAGACAAAGTAAAGAAGTAGGAGGCATGAGAACCTGAAGAATGAGACAAGCAGTCTTCACATGCACATGAGACTAAACTGCTATGAAAGAACAAAGGATCAAAGCCAAACGAACAAAAAGCTAAGATAATTTTGAAAAACAACATTGGGGATACTTTTCGTGCCAGCTATTAAGGTTTATTACAAAGCTCTACTAATGAAGACAGGCATGGTTTTGGAGCTTGAATAGACACATGGACCAGTAGGCCAGAGTACAGAGTTCTGACACATCTGTACCTAATAAGGGAAGCTAATATATTACAGAGATGGCATCACAGAGCAGAGGGTAATAGATGGTGTGAAACTGCCTATCTAGATGAAAAAATAAAATAAAGTCAGATGCCTATGTCACACCACACACACCCTGGCCTGCTTACTAGACGCTCCTTTTTTTCCCCCTCAACTTCACAGCAACACCCTTGTAGAAAGCGTTCAAAGACACCAGGTGTTGAGTATTGAATCCTTACTCCAGGTGTGGAGTTTTGAATCATCTCCCTTGGCGGAATCATCCCTACCCATCTGCTCAGACTTTTCCCTGGTTGTGGGTAAGCTGTGGTGTATCATGCTTTGAATTATTTCGCAACCGTTAAAATGAATCAATTATTGACACATTTCTCCCCATTGATGTATCAAAATATAATGAGAAGCAAAAGAAGCAAGAGATCCTCCCAAGTGTCTTTTCCATTTCCGCCCCGGGGCCTGGATGCTGCCCAGAGCCCGGCCTCTGCTGGAAGCAGGCGCTGCCACGCCAGAGCTCAGCAATGGAGGATCGGAAACGACGTGGAAAAACTTCTGCTCCAGTGTTCATTGAAAAAGCATAAGGAGAATACAAAATTATAGCTCTGCTAGCGTTTAACACTGTAAAAATTATGTATAGGGAGCCAGACTAGAAGAGAATAGAGAGAAATGAAAATAGATTTTTAAAAAATTAGTCAGCATTGTAGGTAATTCCCTTCCCTTCTTTTTGCATTCCATCGATATTATTATGTGTTTGTGTAACAAGTTATTTTAAAATGTTTTTTAAAAGTAGGTTGTAGGACAGATAGAATCAATCTGTAATCTTCCTGGTAATGAACAGCAAGTTTTCTCAGAGTTGATAATGGGCTTCAATTCAGCTGACAGACCCAGAGTTTATCTGTAATTCCAGGACAGCCATTTTCCACTGATTACTGTTCTGGGATAAGAGTACCACTGTATTATACAGCTTGTCTGAAATTTTAATTACAACTTGCTTTTCAAAGCCTTTTACAGATTAATTACTTCATTTGCATTGTAGGAACAGCGAACAAAGGTTACACATATTTCAAAGGCATTTGGTGGAGTTGGTGTTGACAAACTGCTTGCCCAAAGCAATTGTGATGTTAAGATTCCACTTGGAATGACTATAGGCCAGTAAAGGCTGCACTGGCAAGGCACCGAAGCACTTCTGGGGGATTGTGTAACATCTGGTCAAAATGCTGGGCCTTGGCGGTCACAGGTCCTCGGTTTCAGTCCTACCTCTGTCACTGCATATTTTTGAGCACAGAGTTAGGTCCAACTAAGTTTCAGTTTTCCTCTCTGGTGAATTGAGGATGAGGATGGTCAGCTGCCAGAATGGATGTGAGCATAATTTGAAGTAGTGGATATACAACAGGTAGCTAGAAAGGGACCCGGGCTGAAAATAGTAGATTTATTTTTCACTCATCTCATTTCCCCTGAGCTCTAATATATATATTAGACACATTATATATATATATATAATCACTTAAGTGGGTAATATAAACAGACCAGTTTTGAACGGGCTGATAGGTAGAGTAGCAATTTATGTGAAATGTAATTACCAAGGATACTGCAGGTCTGGTGAATACTATTAATTAAAGAGTAACCACAACTATGGATTTGATTTACAATACAGTCCAATTCTCCTTGCAATGGATTCCTCCACCCAGGACAAATCCATAGATATGCATCCACATAACATAGGGCTGTATCGTGATCATGTACTTCTCCTATACATGCCAATGCAGTCTCGTGAAATGATAGTGTTTCAGGTCCCTGAATGTTTAGGCTGGTAAATTATTCCTAAGTTGGCAGTTTGCCAGATATTCTTATTACGAGAAAAAAAAAAACAACCAAAAAAAACAAAAACAAAAGCAAAGCAAAACAAATTAAAATAAATGGTAAGGAAGCGGAACAGGAGCCCACTGCAAAGACAGCATCAGTCCAGCCCATCATGATGAGCAGAATCTGTAGGACTGTGACATAGGATCACTGCAATTCTACATTGGTTGCCAATTCTACATTGCAGTTACCCCTGCAACACACATCCAAGCAACCACTGGTTTACCTCCCTTGTTCTTTTTTTCCAGAATCTGTGTGTGTTTATGCACAAATAATCCTCAATGATCAAGGAAGTAAAGGGGAGGAGAGATGGAGGGATGAACCGATAATGCTGATTTGAGCTTAGAGAAAACTCTGAAAGCAGATGTTTTCACAGATGCATCTCCCTTAAAGTCCCAGGGAAGGTGCACCTTGTCTTTGGGAATATTCCAAACCATATCCTATTGGCGTTGGTCCTGATAAGACACTGATCAGCTAAAGACTCCATATAAGAAACCTCTCCTCATCCCAGGTGCTCAATTTCCTTATTTCTGTCTGAACTTTGCTCATTTTTACTTTAAGAAAAATGCAATAGATCTCACCCTAAAGTTTTTATCTTCCTCCAGGGTATTTTTGCTCCATTTACTTGAGGAACTGTTCCCAGAAAATAGTTTGAGAGTGAAATTATACCAAGAATGAAATAACTTACAGAGCCTCAACCTTTTGGGGCATGACTTCATATCACTTATTTTAAATAACTGCGGAGTCTGAGATTGCTATAGATATTTGTCCTGCTGCGTCAGTGTGGGGCATCTGAAAAGGGATTTACTGGAGGTTTGCAAAGAAAAGACAAGAGTTGTGGACAAGGGCGTGTCATATGCGGTGGGGTCTGCATGGAGATCCCAGCTCCTCTGAGCTCTCAGACTTACTAAGGTTTTATACCCTTCCTATCACCTGCTAAGGTTTCTTGCCTGGCAAACAGGGATAATAATATTTTTCCAGTTTACCACTGATGGTTGTCATAAAAATAAAATAAAAAAATCTACATGATGGTGCTTTGAGAAAAGTATAAATGTACCTGTAAGTCATTACTATTTTTTGCCTTGAAGTTCCATCTGGGGACGTATTCCATTAGAATTGAGTTTTAGTTTGCCACAGCTGTCATCTCCCACCCACCTCTACAAAAATAAGATCGTCAGGGACTTACGGTTGTGCCCCGCCCCAACCCCATTCATATGTTGGAGTCCTAACTCCCAATGTGATGGTGTTTGAAGACAGGGTCTTTAAAATGTAATTAATGTTAAGAAAGGTCATAAGAGTGGGGCCCTCTTCCAATAGGATCGGTGTCCTTAAAAGAAGAGGAAGCAACACCAGAGCTTGTTCCCTCCATGCATGCCCACAGAAGAAAGGCTGCGTGAGGACAGAGTCAGATGGCAGGTATATGCAAGCCAAGACAGAGCTCTCCCAGGACCTGAAAGTGCAAGCACCGTGACCTTGGACTTCTGAGCTCCAGTTGCAAGAGAAGAGACATATGTTGTTGAAGCCACAGTCAGTTGTATCTTGTTATGACAGCCTGAGCAGACTAATGCAAAGAGAGAGGGAAAAAGACCGAGTAGCCGGTTAGCCTTGGGTAGGACTCAGGATGCCACTCCCCTAACCTCAGGCCACCTCAGCACTGGTGCCTCTAAAGAACACTGGAAAAGGCTGGTCTTACCCCTCACTTCCCAAAGACATCTCAGGTTGGAGGTTGCCGGCATTAGGCACACCTTCCAGCCACAGCTGAGAATGCTGTAATATAAACCTCAAGGACATCCTTGCCCTGTATTCTTTGGCTCTATTAAAGTAGCTTTCCAGTTTGAGAAATGTCCCTAAGGGTCGAAGATTTGAGCCCAGCTGAAAAGTGACTCATCGTGTGCCTCAGTTGTCCTTGCACAATGGAAGATTTTCCCGACTGCCTCTCAGATGTGGGCTCTTTTCTTTGGTGGAGATTTAAGGACGCACTAACGTATGATGATAAAAGTTAATGTTAAAATTTAAAATCTCGTTTTATTTCTACGTGTTTACTAATTTGTCGTACATGGTCCAAGTAGATCCAGCTATGTTTTAGACTCTATTAAACTAACACATGATCTACTGTAACATAATCCTTCTAGACTTCAAGGGCATATCTTAGATCAAAACTAAATGACATTTTTTAAAAACCCTCCGCACTCTATATATTTCTTTACCTTTTTTAAGGGACTAGAGGGGGACCCATTAACATAAATCCCCAGCAGGTGATTTTGCAAGTGTCAATGTACTGTGCTATTATCCAGATGGAAGAAAATATTGTTCTATTTCACCTGCATCTCTCTGGCCATGCAGTTGCCCTCAGATGGACTTTCCTAAAACAGCACTTCAAATGCACACCACAGAAAGGATGTCATTCCGTATCTGTCAAAGCCCGTTTCTCTCTTCCTTTTCAGCGGTGCTTCTCCACCCGCAGAAAACTCCACCGACTTCCTGACCCAAAGCAGGCAGAATGTGAGGAGTCGTGGCTTTACTAGCAGGAGGGGTCCGAAAATAGCTGTTGCACCATGAATTCAGAATCTGGTATGCCTGGTGTGAGTGCTGGGTACCTGGGGCCTGACCACATGGTAGTCCCCTCCTTTCCTCTGTATTCTGGGCCTGGTCCACCTGGCCTGGCCCTCTGCCTCAGCTTCCTGCTGGGACGTAAGTAAGCCCTTTGCCGAGTCACAGCACTCCGGACTAATGCCCTACGCAGTGCCTGGCTCCTCAAAGACCTTTCCCCTGGGGAGAAAAACATGGCCTCTTTCCCCTCTTCCTCCTTCCTCCTTGCTGACAACCACTGCTTTCTCAACAATGGGCCAGCCTCCTGTCTGAACAGAGATGCCCAGAGGAATGTCACTGTATTATGAAGATCGAGTATTTGGTGCCGGGGTTGAGCATATCCTGGTCAGGGGCTAGTGGCATAACCAATCTATTTTCATCTATTAACATGTGGGATAGGAGCAGGGAACTTTCTCACCCGGAAAACATTTTGTGTAACTCTGATCCTGTCAAGCTCCATGCAAATGAGGAACCTCAGACTCAAGAGAAAAGCTGAGGCAAGACTCCATGAATCATTCATTATTCATTAGTCTATTCAGAAAATATTTACTGAATATCTGGAATGTACAAGATAAGCACAGTTGTTCACTCTCATTTGAGAGATTTTCCTCCTTCAACACAAGTCCCACCATTCCTAGTAAGAAACCTTAGCATATCAAAGGGTGAAACGGTCCCAGCATTGGGCTCTCCTTCTATTAACTCACAGGCTCCATGTGTAGACAGTGAAGGAAGGGCAGCGAGACCAGCCTTTTCCTCTGCAGCCCTACAGGAGCAACTTCTGGTCCATGACCTCCTCGTGAATAGTTTCTATAACCCTCAGGGTGTGGATATTTAACAAGCAAGCAATGGTGGGGGGGGGGGCAAACTCATAACTAGAAGAGATAGAAAAAGTCCATGAAATAAAATTATGCCATATCATGAAAAATTTTTGAGGCAATCCCGTGAATATTTAAGTACTGAAATCTTTGATGACAATATTGTAAAATCTCCGCTATTGTCCGGAATGCGAGGGAATGGCCTTCTGGCAGTTCCTCAATCTCGAGTTTCCCTGTTAATCCCCACACCGCGGACTTGGCGGACTTGGCGGAGCATTCCATGGGGCCTTCGGACGATAATCCTCCAACAACGCTGTGAAAGATTACGCGGTCGTGAGAAAATGGGGTCTGGCAGAATATAGGTTACTCAAACAGGACTTAACATTTTTTATAATAAAACAGCCTCTGCATTCTTTGGTTCAGATTTATTCAGTCCTCACACTGCAGGTCCTCAGGGGCCTCTTTGATTTGTGAGGTGATAGCTATGAAATGGAGGCAGAAGGGCCAGAGGCCTCACGAAGTCTCTTTCATGAGGATTAGAACTGCTTTCTCTTCTATCTCTGGTCTCCATGTAGACATCATATAGATTGCTTTCCCTGTATTATTTAAATTTCACTGGAATGACTGCTTTTTAGAAGTAGCAACAAAGATACTCCGTTTTAAAAATTGTACGTACTCATGTATGCGTGCATGTGTAGATACATATATTTATTTACCTTTGAGGATATAAAATGTACATAAGTATCTCCATTTATTTTTTGTGCTATTTTATACTTAGACTGTAAAAGTTTTAAATAACATAATGATAAACATGTTGACCATACTTATGTTAGGTACCCTGTTAATTGCTTGAACATAATAACACTCTAAGGCAGGAACTATTATTATTCCCATTTTACATATTAGGACAATTAACGCTCAGAAAATTAAAGTTACATATTCAAGCTAATACAGTTAGTAAGTGGCAGATCCTAGGAATTAATGAAACCCATGCCTTTCTAACTGCAGAGCCCAGGTTCTTCATAATTGAGCGACATTTTGTATCTTGGAAGAACAGAGATGTGGGTAGGAAGAGAGGGATACGCCTGTCCTGTGAGAGTATCAGGAAGCAAAGAAATCTTGCAGATCTTGAACAGGACCTCCCCTTCTCAACCCTCTACCGATGTCTACCCACCCACAAATTGCCTTTGAATTTGAGGAACTTATCCAGCCTGCTTGTAGGAAAGTAGTCTATTCTTACATTCATTTGGTACCCTTTTTAGCTTAGGGGTGGGAGTGTTGGGAGGACTTCTTTCCATGTTTCTATGCAATAGCATTCATAAGATGAACTGTAATTGTGATGATAATCACGTTGGGTGGCAGAAAAGGAACCTATTTTCCTGGCTAACTGGGCGTTCATTCGATAGTTTCCCATACACCAGAGAATGTCCTGAAAGCAGCAATTGAGAGACCCAGACCTTGTCAACCTCCAAACAGCAGTTTACTAACTTTAATAATTTTAAGACTCAAATCAAGAGCCCAATCTTGTCATAGCAGTATTCTAACTTTAGTATTTATAAACAGTAGTGAAGGTGAATGAATGAATGAGTGAATGAGCAAATTCTCCATTATCAGACTTTCTACTTGTCTTGCTATGGCCTCAGGCACCGTTCTGATAATCCAGTTCTTGTTCCAGAGGCTGCATTTCTTTTATTCCAGTGTTTCCTAGCAATGAAGAAAGGCAGAAGACAGTGTATGTTGGGCAAACTTCCCTCTGGCTGTACTCTAAGCAAGTAAAATATACTAGAGTCATTAGCCAAATTTGGCATTAGAAAGAAAAGAAGTTAATGTGATTGACATAACTTTCCCCTACATAAAATAAAAAAAATCAAGGGATACAAAAATTATTTCAGAGCTCAGAGCAGCTATATTGCGAGCAGTCTTCCTCCCTGGAGTCTACCGTGGTCAACATTTAGACTCAAACAAGTTCTTTATATTTAGGCACACAAATTCTCAGGGTTTATAATTATTTTCAAACATGAATTCCTACTGAATAATCTGCCTGAAGAAGAAAATTCTGGAAGATATAAAAAAGAGTTATAAACCATCATCCTTCATGAAACTTAAAAATTTCCTCTGGATATTTTTTAAACCATATTTCAAGAAGATAAGAAAAAAAAAAAGGGAACATTTGCTCAGTGAAACTTCAGACAGAAAAAAGATGAACTCTTAGATTAAGCCAATTGTCCATGGGCAGTTTCTGTTGCCTTTCTTTAATGATTTAGAAATGATGTTTCTTTCCTTCATCAAGTGATTTTGGCACCTTTGATAGGCATTACTTTGCAAAGAGCAATGTTCCTTAATTAAAGTCATAAACTTAGATGTGTTGGGTTAGGATTCTACTCTGCTAATAGTGCTAATATTTCATTGCATTTTACTCTGTGCAATAGCGAGGAAATAACTACTTTACCTTCTTTGAAATATTCTCAACAGCTTTCTTATGAGGAGCTCAGATAAAAGATTTTTTTGTTGTAGTTGTTTTTTTTTTTAAATGAGAAAAATTTTTTCATGCCAATAAGAAAAGTAATCATGTTTTTGGATATGTAAATATGGAATCTATAAAACAAATGTTTTGGTAAAATATGTGTTTTGGGCACTGATTTACTTGGCAACCAAAAGTGTGTTCTTGGGGAACAAAACATTTTGTGGAAGAAGCCTTCTGTATTCTAAAACTGATTGATTACAGAAACTAAGTTGTAGAGCCAAGAATGAAAATCTATTTCTCTATTCAAATCTGGAGACGCTTAGGTTTAAATACCTCCATCAAAATTATCTTTCTGTGAGTAGCTGCACTGCCAACTATTTTCACTCCTTTGCCAATAATCCACACTCACAAATCAGCCAGGTTTTCTGTTGGATCTAGAATACTGACACTTTGGCCAGAGGAAGGAACACGCGGTCAAACCAATTTCACTGTCTTTTTGTATACGAGTCTTCAGATTTTAGTGAATTTGATGGACCTGTTCCAAAAATATTTGTAAGCTGTATTAGACTACATTTCATTTTCCCCAACCTTCAAACTAGGAAAAAAACAGGAAAAGTCTTTAACAATAATAACCACCAAATATCTTAGAAACAAAACAAAACAAAACAAACAAAAATCCTTGCTCTGTTCATTCAATCCATAAGAAGAGGAAATTTCCATAAATGACAATCTGGAGATGAAAGAAATGGGGAATTTTAAAATTCATTGAAGTAAACAGTGGACATAGCACTTCAGGAGTCCTGGACTTGCCAGGTAGCTCTGTCACATAGCTATGTGATGAGTCTCTCCAGCCTCAGTGTCTTCATCTGAAAAACAGGTCTATACTGCCTTCTCCTATCTATCTCACAGGACTGTTATACTGGAGGAGTTGTTGTAGGTAACAGTGCTTTATAAATATTTAAGTACCAAACCATTTTATTCTTAACATTATCATTCTTTTTAAAATATCTCATTTATTGATTTTAGAGAGACAGAAAAGGAGAGAGGCAAAGTGAGAGAGAAACATTGATTTGTTGTTCCACTTATTTATGCATTCATTGGTTGATTCTCTTATGTGCCCTGACTAGGGATTGAACCCACAACTTTGGTCTTTTGGGATGATGCTCTAACAAACTGATCTCCCTGGCCAGGGTAATATTATCATTCTTTTTAGACTTTTTGTTGTTGGTGACAGTGATTGCAGTTAATGCCATTGTTGCCTTTAGAATGACAGCCTTTTGGGAGAAATCAGCTCCATTTCCACTGGCATTTCAGTGACAACAGTCAATGCTATTCATGTAATCTTTGTGTCATACAAGCAGGTCTGCATAGAACAATAGGCAATCAATAGTCCCTATTCTTTGATCTTGACAAAATGAATGATCAAAGCATTCTAAGTACTCAATGAGCCTGATTCTTTTTAAAAACATCAAATATTTTATCAGTTTTCTCTGGAGTAACTGCAAATCAGGGAGGGGCAGGGGCGGGTATGCCAACAAAACTAACGAAGAAGGTTTCCTCAGGTTAAATCATCACACAGCAAAACTGTTACAATGCTAGGGGTTCGCAGGCACACTTTTAAAAATTATATATCTACATCTATCTGGAATGCTAAATAACTATATAAGAATGGTAAAAGAGGCTAGATGGATGGGTGGATGGAAGGACAAATAGATAAATGATAGATAATGTAAATACATAAAATTTAAAATATATATGCTTCAGGTACAGATTTAACAATGTAGTCAAGTAGGAGAAAAAAATTTCTCTTAATTCCATACCTAGAGGTAATGAAAATAAATATTTTAACTCCATACTTTTTATAGTATTTTTGTTGCATTGTTTCTTATTTATTTTATATAATTGAATTATACTACATATTAGTTTTTAAATCAACTTTGTTGGGATATTATGGTATAATAAAATGCATGTTTTAAGTATACGATTTGATGATTTTTGATATATACTCCCATGTTACTACCCTCCCTACTGAGATATAGAACACTAACCTCACCTGGAAGTGACTGTGCTTCTTTTTAGTGAATCCCTCTTAACCTGTGCCCCAGGCTACCACTGACCCACTTTTTGCCATAGTCTAGCTTTCTTTATCTTAGAAATTCACATATGGAAATATAGAATATATAATTTTTGTGCCTGGTTTTTAGTCACCCAACATAATATTTTTGAGATGTATTTATATATCAGTAGCTTATTATTTTTATTGTTCAATAGTATTCCATTGCATGAACTTACCACAATTGCATTTATTCATTTTCATTCTGAGGGCTTAGGATGGTCCCAGCTTTTTGGTATTAAGGATAAAGCAATTATGGACATTCATACATGCAATTTTGAATGATGCTATTTTTACTTAATATAAAACAGGAGCATTTATTGATTATTTAAAATTTTTTCAGAAGAAACAGTTTAAATGTCTGCCTAATTTTCATTCAGTGGATATACAATAATTTACTTAAATATCCTCTACATTTGTATTTTTAAATTGTTTCTAATTGCTTTTTTTAATAAATAGTAATTCAAGAAATAGCTTTGCTTTTTCTCCACTTTGGGTGCCAGAAAAGTTTTTCAAGGCATTCCAACTCAAACTGACACAAAAAACATTTAAAGAAAATGCTCAATAATGTTCTTTTCATTCTTTGATCTATAATATACAAGAAAACATTGGACATTCTACCAAGATAATTAAAAATGCATTCTAAATTCTAAAGAGTTTCATCTCTTCCTGGCTTTTATTTTATTTTATTTTATTTTGCAAAGAGCTTCTGAAAGTGTTGGCTTCTTTTGCTATTTTTTTCGCCTTTTCAACTGACAATTGCCTTGATGAATAGAGGAAGCAATGCATCTCAACTCTCTTTGGATTAATTGTAAGGAAAGAAACTGTTGGAGGAGGCCAAATGTGTAGGTGTTGAGCATTGTTTGTTTTTTCCTAAGCTTGGGAAATGTATTTTTGCAATATGGCAGTCAAGCTCTACATCAAAGAAGCAAAATATAGAATAGAAAAACAAAAAAGAAAATCCTTTTTGGAGCCAAAAAATGATCAAAACAAAGGAAAAAGGTGGAGCCCATAGTAACAGAACTGCGGGGGACTTAAGCATTTAAAATATACCTGTGTTTGTGCTAATTTAAAAACTCATATTTACAACATCAGTAGTCCTTAAACAAGCAATATACTTAATATGTGTTTCTGTTCTAAATATTCTCCCCAGTATCATTTTCATGAGAAAGAGAACCCTGGGTCCATTTCCATACTTTATCTTAAAGAGCGAAGCCACGCTAAGGTTTTTAAATATTTAACTCACTCAGGTAGGTAATATTCTCTAATTCATGCATCTGCTTTCTATATTAACATACAGACTCTTGAAATACCCCATTTTCCTCAATTCTTCTTTGCAATTTGTTGTGATCATATTCATATATTCTTGATAAGTATGTATCCGTGTACCTTGTCCTTCTCTCCAGGATTATACAGCACATTACTGGATTTTGTCTGTCCCATACACATTTCTTCTGGCTTTTCAAGGGACTGTTGATCATTGACATCAGGCTGGTCTGGTGCAGTTGCCATCCTAAGTGCCACTTCTATGGAATGCTTGTGTCCCACCGAAATTCATACATTGAAGCCTTAACCTCAATGTGATGGTATTTAGAGGTGGGGCCTTTTCGTGGTAATAAGTACAATATAAGGGTAAAGCCCTCATGGATAGAGTGAGTGTCCTTTAATAAGAGACATATGAGAGATGATCTTTCCCTCACTGTCATGCGAGGACACAATGAGAAGCTGGCTGTCTGCAAATTAGGAAGAGGGCCCTCACTATGCTGGTGCCCTAATCTCAGATTTCCGTTTCTACAATTATAAAAATAAATGCTTGTTGTTTCAATCAGTCTATGTTTTTGTCGTTGTCATTGCTAGAGCAACCTAAGCAGACTAAAGATACCAATCCCATTATTCACCGGGGTGGGGTCACGAGACCCAAGATGGGTAATTACAGTTACACACCTAGTCATGATCATTGATCTTAAGCGAGAGTGAATTACTTAAATCAAACCACAGCTCTTCCCTATGATTTGTTTTTAAAGAGAAGCCCCATTTTCCCTGGCCAGGTAGGTCTGTTGGTTGGAACGTTGTCCAATGCATCAAAAGGTTGTGGGTTTGATTTGTGTTCAGGACACATACCCAGGTTGTGTGTTCCATTCCCATTTGGGGCACATATGGGGGGCAACCTATCAATACTTTTCTCTCACATCAATGTTTCTCTCTCTTTCTCCCTTTCTCTCTCAAACATCAATAAACACATCCTCAGGTGAGGATTAATAATTTAAAAGATGAGAGAGAGAAGCCCCCATTTCAGTGATGTATTAGAGCTGATCAGTGGTCTCACACCGATTCACAAGAGCTGATGGCTAAATTTTCAGAAATTTTGCAGGACAGTTAGTAAACTACTGATAGGTTAAAATCAGCTGTGGTGGGGGCATTTATACTAGCAAAACTGTACATTGCAAAACCAATAAATGTGACACAACATATAAACAAAATTAAAGATAAAAATCCTATGATTATTTTAATATTTAATAAATTAGCAAATAACAAGTGCTGTCAAAGATGTGGAGAAAAGTGAATCCTCAAATACTGTTCACAGGATGTAAATTAGTGTAGCCATTATGGAAAACATTACAGAGATTCCTCAGAAAATTAAAAATAGAGCTACCATATGATCTAGCAATTCCACTCTGCGATTCAGGCAAAGAAAAAACACATTATATTTGAAAAGATATCTTTACCCTTATGTTCACTGAAGTTATTAGTATTAGCCAAGATAAGGAAGCAACTCAGATGTCCACCAATAGATGAATGGATAGAGATGAGATGGCCTATTATAAGTCAATTAGTATTCGACAGAGGAAGCAAGCACATACAATCAGCTACAGATAGTTTATTCAATAAATGGTGTTGGGAAAATTGGACAGATACCTGCAGAACAATGAAACTAGACCACACTTCTTAAATAACACTCAAGAATAAATTCAAAATGGATTAAAGACAAATGTTAGAGCTGAAACCATAAAAGTCATAGAAGCAAATATAAGCAGCAAAATCTCAGATATTGCCCATATTTTGTCAGATATATATATTTCCCCAAGCAAGGGGAGAAAAAGAAAAAATAAACAAATGGTACTTCATCAAACTAAAAAGTTTTTGCATAGCCAAGGAAAACATCAACAAAATAAAAAGAGAACCTGAAGAATGGCAGAACATATTCACTGACACACCTAATAAGGGGTTAATGTACAAAATGTATAAAGAACTTACAAAACTCAACAGCAAAAAAACAAACAACCTAATTTAAAAAATGGGCAAAGGACCTGAATAGGCACTTCTCCAAAGAGGACATACAGATGGCTGTATGTGAAAAAATGCTCAATGTCACTAGTCATCAGAAAAGTGCAAATTAAAACCACAATAAGATGTCATCTCACACCTCTCAGAATTGCTGTCATCAATAAATCAATAAACAACAAGTACTGGTGAGGATGAGGAGAAAGGGGAACCCTTTTGCACTGTTGGTGGAAATGCAGACTGGTGTAGCCACTGTGGAAAGCAGTGTGGAGGTAACTCCAAAACTGAAAAATGGAACTGCCTTTTGACCCAGCTGCTCCACTTTTGGGAATATATCTGAAGAAACTAAAAACCCTAATTCAAAAGAACATAAGCACCCTTATGTTCAATGGATTGTTAATTACAATTACCAAGATATGGAAGCAGCCCAAGCGCCCATCAATAGGTGAGTAGATAAAACAACTATGGGCAGAGAGGGCATACCTCAACATAATATAGGCCATAGATGAGAAACCTACAGCCAGCATTATACCGAACAGGCGAAAACTAAAATCTTTCCCACTAAGATCAGGAATAAGACAAGGGTGTCTGCTTTCACCACTTCTACTCAACATAGTATGGGATGTCCTAGCCACAGCGATCAGGCAAGAAAGAAATGAAAGGCATCCAAATAGGAAAGGAGGAAATAAAACTGTCATTGTTTGCAGATGATATGGTTGTGTACATAGAAAACCCCATATACTCCACCAAAAAACTATTCAACCTAGTAAGTGAATTTGGCAAAACAGCAGGATAAAAAGTCAGTATTCAGAAATTGAAGACATTCTTGTACACCAACAACAAAATATCAGAATCAGAAATCAGGAAAAAATCCCATTTGCTATAGTAACAAGAAAAATAAAGTACTTAGGAATAAACCTTACCAAGGAGGTAAAAGACCTGTACTCAGAAAACTACACAACACTGAAGAAAGAAATTAAGGAAGACAAAAATAAATGGAAGCATACCCTCTGTTCACGGATTGGAAGAATTAACATCATCAAAATGTAGATACTACCAAAAGCAATTTATAGATTCAATGCAATCCCTATTAAATTACCAATGACATATTTCATAGATATAGAACAAACATTTCAAAAATTTATATGGAACCATAAATGACCCCGAATAGCCACAGCAATTTTGAGAAAGAAGAACAAAGTCGGCGGGATCACAATACCCGATATCAAACTATAATACAAGGCTACAGTAATCAGAACAGTCTGGTACTGGCATAAGAATAGATATATAGATCAAAGGAACAGAGTAGAGAGCCCAGAAATAAACCTATAAAACTATGGTCAATTAATATTCAACAAAGGGGACAGAAGCATCAAATGGAGTAAAAATAACCTCTTCAATAAATGGTGTTGGAAGATGTGGACAGCTACATGCAAAAAAATGAAAATCAACCACCAACTTACACCGTACACAAAAATAAACTCAAGGTGGATAATATAAGTCAAGAAACCATAAAAGTCCTAGAGGACAACATAGGCAGGAAAATCTCGGATATTCCATGCAGCAATATTTTCACAGATATGTCCCCCAGAGCAAGAGACATAAAGGAAAGAATAAACAAATGGGACTTCATCAAAATAAAAAGCATCTGCATGGCTAAAGAAAATATAAGCAAAATGAAAAGGGAGCCAACCGTATTGGAAAATATATTCACCAATGATACCTCAGACAAGGGTGTGATCTCCAAAATATGTAAAGAACTCACATGACTCCACTCTAGGAAGACAAACAACCCAATTAAGAAATGGGCAAAGGATCTGAACAGACACTTCTCCAAGGCAGACATACGCAGGGCCCAGAGACATATGAAAGGGAGCTCAGCATCACTAGCCATCAGAGAGATGCAAACTCAAACCACAATGAGATACCACTTCATACTGGTCAGAATGGCCATCGTAACAAATCAACAAATGACAAGTGCTGGCGAGGTTGTGAAGAAAAGGGAACCCTAGTGCACTGTTGGTGGGAATGCAGGCTGGTGCAGCAACTGTGGAAAACAGGATGGAATCTCCTCAGGAAACTAAAAATGGAACTGCCTTTTGACCCAGTGATTCCACTGCTGGGATTATACCCTAAAAATCCAGAAACACCAATTCAAAAGAACCTATGCACCCCAATGTTCATAGCAGCACAATTTACAATAGCCGAGTGTTGGAAGCAGCCTAGGTGCCCACCAGTAAATGAGTGGATCAAAAAATTGTGGTACCTTTACACAATGGAAAATAGTACATAGCAGAAAGAAAGAAGGAGCTGATACCATTCATGACAGCATGGATGGATCTGGAGAGTGTTATTCTGAGTGAAATAAGCCAGGTGATAAAAGACAAATACCATGTGATTCCACCTATAAGTAGAGACTAATCAACAGGACAAACAAGCAAGTAAAATGTAACCAGGGACAATGAAGTGAAGAACAAACTGACAGTGAGCAAAGGAGAGGGGTGAGGGCAGGACGGGGGGAAATAGGGGAAGGGTGGTCGAGGAGCATGTATGGAATCATGGGCAAAGCCCAGGAGGGGTGGGGTGAAAGGTGGAGGGAGGGGACGGGAGGGGCAGGGGGAGTGGTAGGGGGGAAATGGACAAAACTGTACTTGAACAACAATAAAAAAAATGATTAGACATTTACACAATGAAATACTACTCAGCAGTAAAAAAGGAGAAAATTCTATCATTTGAGACAATATGGATGGACCTGGAGAACATAATGCTAATGTGAAATAAGCCAGTCAGAGAAAGACAAATAGCATATCATTTCACTCATGTGAAATCTAATGAACAAACTGAACTAACAAGCAAAATAAGGACAGATTCCTGCATAGAGCAGGATGACAGCTAAGGCAGGGGTGGGGAGGCTAGGGGGTGGAGGGATTGAGCAAAAACAAAAAAGTTCTCAAAGACATGGCCAACAGTGTGGTGATTGAGGGGGGCCCAGGAGCATAGGGGAATAAATGGTAATGGGAGAAGTAAATTTAAAAAAGAAAAAAACGATATGGCCTATACATACATTATACATAAACATCAATACATAAATACACATACTTAACAATAAAATACTACTCAGCTTTCAAAAAAAAAGAAAGAAAGAAGGAAAAGAAATCCTGCCTTTTGCAACAACGTGGATGAAGCTGGAGGACATTCTGATAAGAGAAATAAGCCAGACAGAGGCAAATACTGCATGGTATCACTTACATATGAAACCTAAAAAAAATTAAATTCACAGAAACAGAGTAGAGCAGTGGATGCCTTTGCCAAGGACTGGGAGATGGGGAAACAGGGAGAGGTTGGGAAAAGGGCACAAGCCTTGCGTTATAAGAAGAATAAGCTCTGAGAATTTAATGTGTAGCCTGCTGACTAGGACTGATGATTCTGTACTGTATAAACGAAATTTGTTAACCGAGTAAAACTTAAGTGTTCTCATAAAAAAAAAAGCAACGTAAATATGTGACATGATGGATGTGTTAATTAACTCGATGGTGGGAATCCTTTCACAATGGATACATATATCAAATCATTGCATTGTACACTTTAAATATACAAGTGGGCAAAAGTAGGTTTATAGTAGTTCATATGGAAAATAATACAAGAATAAATAAAAATACAAGAATAAACTTTGTAAGCTTACTTTTGCCTACCCCTACACAGTACATATTCATTTGTTAAGTACATCTCAATGAAGCTAGAAAAAAAGAAACTGAACAGTGCTAAAATTAGGTTTTTGCTTTTTTTATTAATTGCAGAGAGCTTCTTTTTAAATATTTACCTCCTAATACCATGAGTTAGACATAGAAAGGCAGAAACAATAGCCTCTATTTGTCACCCTTCTGCCTAGATGGTATTCTTTGCCTAACAAATCCTGTTGAGTCACATCGTCAGGCTTTGATAATCCCGATAGTCATATACTAAGATGTCATTGTATTAGGAGGGGACCCAGAAGTTAGGATGTTGGGTTTGGAGACCTACAGTTTCACTTCCGCAGTATAGTATTTCAGAGAGATCTGAGTTCAAATCCTACTTCTGGCCCTCACAATCTAACTGGGACATATTCCTTCGACGTGTCTTCAGGATGGCTGTGATTAACAGTACTTGATAGAAAAGGAATAATCTTCCCCAAAAAGGGAATTTCCTTTCCCCTTAATCTCCATGGGCTTCTCAGAATCCATGGAATGACTTGGTATATACTTTCTTAATTCCAAAATTTGTGGCAATAATTTCTAGACCAAACTGTGTCTGCCGATAAACACCTTGTATTTGTGTAGCATTTTTACTTCTCAAAATTCCCTCATACTCCTTATTGCATTTGATCAGACTCTGGGAATAAAGACTTCATCTGAGATGGCATTCATCTCAAGATAATTGATAGGGAAGAGCAGGTCCGAAGAGAACATTAGCTTGGTGGCTTTTTGCTGAAATTTGAAGGGTCCTGTTCATTGTTACCGGCAACATCTTCCATTGATAACATACCTTATAAAGTTTTTATGAATTATGAGCCCATCAACAAATACATGATTGCAGGGCATGGCAAGTGGCAAGTGTTAAGCCCTATAGCTACAGAAAGACAGATGACAGACGATAGACAGGTAGATAGATGCGCCTAAATGCAGAATAAAATCTCTACATTGACAAAAGCCATAGTTTAGTCAGCTTAAGGAATCTAACACCTTAAATTAGCTATGAACAAGGGTATGAGGCTTTATTTTCACTCTTCAATTCAATAAACATTTATTGAGCACATTTCTATGTCAGAGGAGAGACATCTCTACTTGGACCTCTAAAGCAAATCATTGCCTTTCAAGAATATAGCCTGAATTTTTTTGGCATTTGAATCAAAATAGTTTAAAAGGTAACACTTAATATAATTTGTTAAATGGCCAAAGATTCTTACTCTCTCAGAAATGTATTAGTTGCTTCATACAACTATTACAAACAAAATACTTTTTAAAGGTATCTTCGCTGGCTGCTCATTGCCAGACTTCTGGGTATGGCCATTACAACCCCCACCGCCCCGACCTGTGTTCCTTCCGTGTTGCTGATCCAAGTGTCAGTAATGGAAACCGAAGAAAACAGCCTAAGGCAGGAAAATAGCATATATTCAAGGACCTTAATAGGAAAAGAAAAAGCAGGGTATAAATTTCAAAATGCCGCTACTGATTTTAACATCAAGCCAAAGGAGGTGGCATCACAGAGCTTTGGTAAAGGCTCACCAGGTGGGGAAGGGGGGAGTCTGGAGGAAGAGATTCCAGAGTGCTCTATGGTGTTTTTTACAAGACACTGGTAAAAAAGCGAGGTATATCTCCATCAGGCCTTTTTCGACTGTAAGTGAACCTTTTTCAATTGTAAGTGACTTAAAGAAAAACAAAAGTAAGCATGAAATCATTGACTTTTAAACTGAGAAGGTAAAGGATCCAAGGCATGACTGGATGCAGGTGCTGAAATTGTCTCAAGGCCCAGGGTTCTTTCCCTGTCTTGGCTCTCAGGATTTTAGCTTCATCTCAGGTAGGTTTAGCCCACGTAAGGATCACAAGTATCACCCCATCCAGCCATGATGGCCGGGGTCACAAATATTCTGATTGGCTAGATCTGAGTCTACCTGAGAAACCAGGGGTGAGGTGAGTCCCACCCAGGCCATAGGACCTGAGAATAGGGTCTGCTTCTCAAGCAAAGATAAGAGCATCTTTCTTAAAAGTCGTGGGGAATGGATGTGAGGGTGCTATTAGGTCTCCATGGCTAGCTTCTGCTGTGACTGGAGCAGACCGTGCTGAAAGGACTTAGGCTTTCGGCTTCGGAGTCACACAGACCCATATGCAAATCCCGGCTTTGCCAATTCCTAGCGGCTGGGTCTCGGGCAAGTTGCTTAATCTTCCTGTATGTGTATCTATAAAATGGAAATATTATTTGTACCTAGCTTATAAATTTTAAATGAGGATTATATAAGATCACATATGATATAAAATAAAGCACAGTACCAGGCAAATAGTAATCAGCCACCTAATAAATATTTAAAGATGGTGATAATACTGAAAAGAATGGAAAATGTAGATACAAACAAATTTTATCCCTGAGCAGATACTAATGCAGTTTAAATCAGTGATAAGAAGGTGGAGACAAAATCAAACTCATCTAGTGAAGGTAAACATCCCAGGTGTTTACTAAGATGTTTCCCAAACTTTTCATAAGTGTTCTCATCACTACATTAAAGAATTTCTTAAGTGGTCCCAGGACTTCATGGAGATAATCACTATTTATCTTTTATACTCTTAGTATAAGTCTATTCATAACTTGAATAAATATTTTGAAATATTAAGATTATTTGACGACCCTCAATAACTCCTCTGTACCTGCTTACACGTTTTAATGGAAAGACAGGGTAATTTCAGAACACGTAAAAGAATGAAATGGAATCTAATACAAAACTGGGATTGCTAATACAGCACAGAGACACCAAAACTGCACGGATAAGTGATTTTGAAAAACCATCAAATAGACATTCCACAAGGTCAACTAAAATGCAGTGTGCCTGAGAGCAGTGAGTGATTTTAGTCCGACAATCATTAAAATGCCTGAGAGGAAAGATTTCCCTTCTCCTGGCTTCTGTTCTTTACAGGAGGATATCATTTGTATATGTAAATTTCATCTTGCCTTTAATTGCCTAGTTTAACTATAAATATTTTGTTAAAAATTCTTGATATGCCAGAGGAAAAATCCACTCTGGGCTTAAAGTCATTTGGGGTCAGTGTCAAGGATGAAGGTACATAAAGTAAACTAGTAAAACAGAAGGTCGAAAGACTCAAATCCCAAAAGGTACCTTTACTTTTTTCTTCCTTCTTTCTTTCATCCTTCCTTCCTTCCTTTTTTGCTTTCTTCCTTCCATGCTTCCCTCAAGCACAATCGATATGTGACTATTTTGTCATAAACACTCAAATGATATTTTTACCAACCAAAAAACCAAATTTACGGCCCTCAAGTCATCCACCATGCAATTAAATAATCCCTGATTTTGGAGATGGAATTTGCGTTATTGGTTGCAATGATTTTCTGTGTCAACTATGCACCAAAACACCTAAGTGAAAAATCTAATTATTCTCTAGGTAGTATCACACCAACAACCCCACACTTGCATGATTAAATACATTTTTAAAAATACTTTATAAATATAATGTAGACATTGTCCATTTGGATTTCAAATGGAGCTGTTGAAAGTCTACTGTTGACTACTTTTCCATAGCAGTAGGACCTTGGTGGGCAATTAAGAACTCACTTAAGTAGTTTCCATTTTAAAGATACCTACCCTGAATTTTGAAAAAAGGCTTGCTTTGAGCTTTTTAAAGCACACGGGCTTTGGTATTGAATAGATGTGGGTTCAGCCTCAGATCTGCATTTTAATAACCATAATTTGTAAAAGTTAACTGATACTTTTAAGCTCCAGCTTCTTCATCTATACAAGGAGAATAATAAAAATGTCTGCCTCAAAAATTGTGAGAATCAAATGAGATAGCATGTAAAGCGTTCAGCATAACATCTGGCACTAGTTAGTACACCATACTTAGGTTCCATACTTGCTAGAATTTAATTTTGCTTATTTGCTTTATTTTGCTTTTAAATGTCTTTGATCCATGAATGATGAATTAAGATATATCAGATATTTTTGCACTCAAGTTCCATAGACCATGTGCCTTCGCAGCAGAGGAACTGGTTCAGGTCCCACTTTACCCCCAGGGCCCCACCGTGTCCTAGGACAGGGTAGGTGCTGAATAAGTAAGCCTTAAGATGGTCATATCTTCCTTACTTTCATTTTCCTTTTGGCGTAACAGATGCAGCCTCATGGGAAGGTATGACTCACCGCAGGCAACGTCAGTCAGCCTTTAGCAATTCTCTTCATTCCCCAAAGGAACTGTCCGATCAGGCTGTGGTAACAGAACGGGTGTTTTCCTGGAGATTCAGCTGAAGGGCAGCGCAGAGGGATTTGTATTAGCATGCACTTTCTCTTGGGTCTTCCTTGGTCCCATTTGGTTTCCAATCTTGTAAACTGTTTTCAACAAGGCCCTCCCATCTCACTCTATTTAAGTCTCTTCCCTGAGGACTGCTATCTCTGCCCATTTCATACACAGAATAATTTGGCGCCTGTAATCTGGCATCCATATCACTTAATACTGTCTTTAAGGTAGGTAAACAAAAGTTTTCCCGTGTTTCAGGTTTTACCCCTTTGGGATACTATAGGCAGCAAATTTTATTTCCTTTTGTATTTTTTTCTTTTTCTATAAAAATATTTCATTGTATAATTATTTTTACACTAGTCTGCAAACACTATTAGAACAAAAACTGTCAGTCAAGCTCAACACTTCAGCATCAACCTCAAATATAACAGGCGCTCAGTAAACGTTTATTTATGGTGTGTGTGATTATAGGATAAATCTGCCATCCCTCTGTGGGCAGTGTGTACTTTATTGCAAATATGCTCTATTATTAGTGAGCTTGCATGTGTACATGCATGTGTGTGTTGTATAGATGCATGTATGTTAGAGAGGAAGTGTTATCTTTCTTACACTTACATTCTTTGAGCTATTCTTCAAAAGCTTGATCTAATCCTGCGGTGCTGTAGCTAATAAATGAGGATATCACACCAATTCCAGATGTTGAATCAAAAAGATTATAATCTAAAATTTGTTAAAAGGAAAACAATGTTTTTGGTAATAACAATTAAAAAATACTAATTCTTCTGGGAAAGAAATGTACAAAATTTTTGATATACCAGTTCTTGTGAAATTCAAATATGGAAGCCTCAAGGCTTCCTAAATACTTCAAGGTATTTAGTTTGATATTTTTATTTCCTTCATTTATAGGACACTGTCAGTCCTATAGTTCTTTTTTCTTTTTCTTTTTTGGTATTTTTATTTTTAATCATCTTTGTATTCCTCTCCTATCCTGTGTCCAATTTCCCTGGTCTCATTTCTTATTTTCCTCCTATGTTCACTTCCTTCACTTTACTAACTTGATTTATCTTTCTTGTTTGGTATCAGTTTCTAACCTTTTCCCTTATTTTCCTCTGACTTCCACTTATCCCCCAGCTAATCTTTTGACCTTTTTGTAATCTCTTTTCTTTCCACATTATCTTGTTTTCAGAGTTGTCCTTATCTGCTTAGCCCGCGGTCAAGTTCAGAGGGAACATTCAATCTGAAAAGTCTTTAGCCTATAAATGGATTACCAGTTGTCTCAGAAAGGCTTGGCTCATCCAGATACCACCTGGAAAAGGTCTCTTCTGTTTCAAAGACCTTTCCAGAATAGATGAGCCTCCAGCACTTTCCTCTCTCTGCTCCTCCCCACTTTTCCATCTATTCAGTGCTTTGAAGTCCTCCGGCAGAATTTCTAAGTACCTACGAGAAGCGCATTGGTTAACTTGGGTTTTACCCTGTCATCCCCTGTTTTCTCCCCATTTCCCCTCTACCCTCTGTTTTAGGGCTTTTACAGAGGGAGGGCCAATTTGGCAAGGGGCTACTGCATCTTTCAGATTTCAATTGATGCTCTAAAAAGGGTGGCCACCTCCAAGGCAAATGTTTCCGGAGTTTCAATTTAGTTTTCATTAGGAACCCTGCAGCCCTGTGCCAGTCTGCCTGCCCATTTAAACAAGGCCTCTCTCAGGGGATAATGCATTGCAAGCTGAAACATCTATATGCAAATGAGCCATTCTGTATTTGCTATCAGCTACCACAGAAACTTTCTATTCCTTCAAAGCTATTCTTTAAAAAGCAAACAGAAAACAGAAAAGAAAGGAATAAGGAAGGGAGGAAGGAAGGAAGGAAGGAAGGAAGGAAGGAAGGAAGGAAGGAAGGAAGGAAGGAAGGAAGGAAGGAAGGAGAGAATCTCTTTAGCATAGACAGAAACCCTGAAGAAGAGTGGAAAGTTGGCTCTCACCCTACCCACTTCCACCCCCACTCCACCCACTCTTTCAAACACCTGCAGGAGATTGAGATTCCCACCTTCCCGCCTTCCCCCAACATAAACAGATCCTAAGGCAAGATTATATTACAATTCTAATTTATCCAAAATAAATAACTGGAGCACAACAGAAGTAGGAAAGCTTTTCTTGAGGGAAAGACAGAAGGAAGCTCCGAATAGATCTGAAGTGTTTGAACAAAATCAAGTATGATGTTTTTAAAAATATAGAATAAACTCCGTGCTGTTTGCATGAATAGAGGGGACCAGTGTTGTGGATGCGATGGTTTGTGTATTTCACATAAAGTATTTTATTTTGAAATGCAAGGTGTATTGTAAGAGCCAGACAACCATGGCTGTGGGCCCTTGAACAGCTGCTCTGAGCACCAGTTTATCTATAAATGAGGGGCTGAGCTAGAGCCGTGGTTCCTACATTATTAGGACTCCTCACTACTTTGTTTAACTTTGTGTTTGGAAGCAATTTCAAACTTAAAGTTGCCTAACTAATATAAAGAACAGTCACCCTTCCCCCAAATTCATCTATAGTTAACATTTTGTCTCATCTGCTTTATAATTGCTTCTCTCTCCCACCATAGGTAAATAGATAGATGTGCAAATAGAGAGAGAGAAATATAGAGTGATATGTCTAGGTAGCTAGAGCTCTCTCTCCTCTACAGGCACACACACACACACACACATATTCATTCATTGTTTACCTGAAATTCAAATTGAACCCAATTACCTATATTTTATCTGGCAAATCTAGAGGGAAGAAAAGCCAACAAGGAAATAAAGGGTGTGACAATGAGCAAGTTATCAATGGAGAAACTGAGGCTCCATCTTGCTGAGGACCTTCTGCAAAACCATATGGAATGCCTCTCAAACAGAGCTACGCCGCGAGCGAGCGAGCTTTGTCCCTGCTCTCGGATTCAGTTTCTGTCGTGAATTATCCCCCGGGCAGCGTTTACTCTGCAGCCATTCTGTGTAGCTCTAGCTCGTGGTTGAACAAGCTTCCAAGCATGAAAGAGGCCCTCAAGTACAGAGGCAGAGGGAAAGATACATTGAAAGTGGGAATTTGTCCAAAGTGTATCTGAAACTGCACCTCAGATACACTCTGTATAAAGTGCACAGGGGATCTTCAGAGGTGAGCCTTGGGGGAGGGGGCAGGGTCTCAACAGAATTAACTAGAGTTTCTTTTTCCTTGTTCCTTCCCTTTGCTTCCATGTTCTTAAAGCAATGTGGTTATCACAAAGCTTAAATGCTACAGGAAGAGAGTGGCCAGCCCTGTTGTTCATAGCTTTCAGCACATAGAAATTAACTGCTGGTGTTGTGCACTGGCTGGTCTTGTGCACTGGCCTTGGGAGCTTAGTCGGCGTATCTGCTCCTGCGATCTGCGCTCACTTTCAGTATGCCGAAGGCTTATGGCTCTGGGGCAGTAAGGCTGTGAACGGGGCCCTAGATGGTGCCAAGGTGCTGTTACATCGACTGGGACCGTCTGGTGCTTCCTGAGAGGCACCTGACCTCCTTCATGCAGCCCTCCAGCCCGGTAACAATGCTTCAGTGGTAGTGAATCACATTTCCTCTGTTTTGAATTTTTATGACCTTCGTTTTCCCAGATGGACAAATTGAGTTTCTAGTATAGATAGGCCTCTCAAAAAACCCATTTTGGGGGGGAGAATTATAATGTAAAGGCTTTGACTTTAAACCTCACATTATTCTTAGCTTGATTAATAGCACCTGGTTATTATCTATTCCCTCGTATCTATAAACCCGGGTCATAGAGCAGCCTGAGGAAGTGCACCTTTCTCAGGAGAGCCTGATTAGCAGCAGAAAAAGCAAAAAGCTTCTTTGATCCTTCAGGTCTGTGTCTAACCGTAGTAGCTACTAGGAGGTACACTGGGTTAGAGTATGAAATCAAAGTGTTACATATTCTCCCTGGAATGAATAATTCAGGAATGAACACAAAGTGCTGGCTTTAATATATGAATATACTTTAGTTATATTTTTAAAAAACCTTAATTACAACATGTGTTAGCCTGGGTTCCCCAGACATTAGGCCCACTTCTCCTGCTTTCCTTATCCTGCTTCTTTTACTCTCTTACGGGTTTTACCCAAGAGCACCCCCGCCATAAATCGCTTGGTGAGAATCCCTGCCTCACGCTCTGCTTCCACAACAAATCTGACCGAAGACAGGCTCGGAGGCAGGTGAACCTGAGAGGCCCCGAGGTAATGCGCAAGAGAGGAATGATATAGGATGAAAGAATAAATGTATTGCTTCTCACTAAAGAACCAAGTTTTTAAAAATAATTCAACATGTACATTTTGGTGTTTGCTGTCACTTTAGACTACAAATGTTATAAATACCACATCGCTAAACCTTCAGTTTAGCTCTAACTCTTGGTGCTAAGAACTCAGAATCAAAAGATTAATAAGCTACTAGCTAAAGCCCAACTTCTCTGATGCTGCAGCCTTCAGATGAGTCTATAATAGTGTGCCTGTCTTCTTCCTGTGATTTGCTGGCACACAAACCTCACTGGCTAATTTTAATTAGAATCTCAGAATTTTATACCTGGAACAAACTTTAGGGATCATCTAATCCAGCTCTTTTAAGTCATGAACAAACGGAAGCCACCAAACTCCAATTATTGCCCAGGGACCAGAAGGCAGAATTGGGATAATATCCAGTCTCAAGGGCACCAATCCAACACCGTTTCCACTGAACTACACTGTCTGGCCTTCACCGAACTCCATACGTTTCAGCTGGAGGAGAAAAAGAATATCCAACCTTCTTGCTCATTACTCATTAAATCATGTCCTTTGGGTTTATAAATGAGTTACATCAGTATTTGCTTTAGCATAGTTGTGAGTTCATTGCTAAATTATGAACCTACCCTCTGTTCTTACTCTTTCTCTATATAAGCTTTACCCAATTACGTCGAATAACAATAAACATGGAACTGCCCATCGGAGAGAGGAGCCGCAGCCAGAGCTACTGAAGGTTGGATTATTCCATCCAACTATGGTTGGCATTTACCTGGACTAGGCTAAATGGACTTATTTCCAATAAGGACTAGGTTGTCTCTAAACTGGATCAGTGTGATGGCTAGAAGCTTGCTGCACACATATTCTATATAAACAGTGTTGTCCTTTGCCTTAAAGGATGAAATTACATGGAATAAAAGGAAATCTTGCAGGACCCAGCCATTTCATGTGATCTAACAGCATCACTGTTTGCTTTCCATTAATTACAGCCACCTGAGCAAAGTGACCTTTATGCCCATTAGGGTGGTCTTCAAACACAAGCAAATCTGCCAGTCTTGAAAGATTACATACCCCAAAGCCACTGAATGTTTGTTCCTTATTGAATTTCTTTGTCTCTCTTTGCCACAGAAGACTTCCTAAAGGAAACACTTCTGCCTTAGATTGTATAATTTGACTACTAGGAAGTTACATTACATTAGAACAGTTCGATAGGAAAAGGGGGAATATTCTCCCTTCACGTGTCCAGAACTAATAATGGAATCTCTCCCATACTTATTGGCTGCCATTCTCAGTCCACAGTAAGCCTTAAAAAAACAATGTTCTTGTTTACTTCCACCGACCAAATGGGAAGAAAGGGTAAATGATGTTAACAATTGAGAAAGTTTCCTTTACCCATATAAACTATAGGAAAAGAGAGCCTTCGGCATTTCTACTTTTTGGCCTGGCTATTTCGGTAGCTCCTCTGCTAAAAAATTTCAGCTCCATTTAGAGTGCATATGGTTCACCATTATTGTCAGACCTCCCAAGCAACCCATCACTAACATCCAATTAAAGCAGAGAGTGATCGTGATGTCAATAATTGTGGGTGCCTGGCGTTTGACCAAAGTCAGTTTATACCCTATCTTAGGTCATTATTCTATTATTGGTTCCGGGAAAAAAATGTACAAAACTTTCCTGGCCAACTTTCTCATTTCACAAGTGCTCAGAAAAATGTTGGTTTTTGTTTTGTACTCTAAGTATCTTCCTATACATATTATATACAGTGAAACCACATTAAAATCTGTCCTTTGCTTGATTTTGAAGTCAGTAGTGTCCATAAATGACACCTATATGTGTATCTGTGTTTATTTTCCTTTCTGTTTTAAGTTGAATCAGTGCATTTTATTTAAATGGTTAATAAATATATATAAGCAAAAGTAATTTTAAAAGTTAAAATGGTTACACATGAAAAAGTAAGCCCTCTCCCACCCCTGTCTTCCAGCTCCTGTCTCCTGAGGCGGTCATTTTACTAGAGTCTTGTGCAACCTTCCCAAAACCTTCTTTCCCTAAATAACTACATGTTGAACAAACAAAAAGAAAGGTAACATATATATCCAGCATTCTACACCTTGCCACGGAGTATATCAGTTCATAGCCATGCATCAAGCTGCCCTGTTCTGTCCCTGTGTGGGGTTCCACTATATGGCTATACCATAAATGATATAACTAATCTGTGGACATTCAAGGGTTTTTTCCTAATCCTTTGTATTTATGAGCAATACTTCAGTGAATCTCCTTATAAAAACTTCCTGACACACATGCTTATGTATAAACGTAGACTAAAGTCCCAGAAGGGGAATGACTGTTATGGTGGGGTGGGGGGTGTACATTTTTAATTTTTATAATTGTTGCCCATTGTCCTCTATCGGAGTTGCATTAATTAATATTCCCATAAAAATGAATGGAAGTATAATTTTTCCCCATATTTCTACCAAAATTTATATTATCATACTTTTGATTTTGATAATCTTATAAGTGAAAATATTATCTCATTATAGTCTCAATTTACATTTCTTTTATTATGAAATGTGATTAAGTGATATTTGTGTTGCCTCTCTCGAATTTTTAGTTCATGGTCTATGAATTTTTCATCATTTTCCTATATATTTACTAGGGCTCTTTTCATGTTAGTTGAAGGAGCCCAAAGTCACACGTACTCCAAATATATTTTTTATAGAGCACTTCATCTCCGCAACACTGAATGCTAATAAACTATTTTTATTTCCTCACAAAGTACTCAGTTATAATGAAAATCTACTATGTAAGTTTTAATCAATGCCCATACTTATATAACAGCAGTTTGCTAAAGCATTGGGTTATTTCTGTCCATTCTTCTATTGCCAAATCGGCATTTCCCAAAATATATTCAGTGGGACGTAAGTGTACATGATTATGGTAGGGGGTAAGAGGAAAAGAAGAAGAACTCCACAACCAAATAATCTTGATTTAGACACAGTTAATGGGACTCTCTCTCTCTTTTTTTTTTTTTTACTAAAGTCTTAATGTGCTAAATCTGCATGAAAAGAGCATACTAGAGATATTCAAAACTTATTTGCCTGTACACCTCTTAGGACTGCTGAACACAGTTTAGGAAATATCCTTTTAAGCAAAGACTTCTCCTTTGCTCATGACTAATTGTTGAATTATTTGCTTTGCAACAAGCTTCAAATTTCACAAGTAGCAACAAATACTTTTCATGCTAATATTCCTGATCAAGGCATAGCCCTTAATTAAATAGAAAGTTCTGACAATAACTAGTTACACAGTAACCTCATTCAATTATTAATTTGATTTTCTAATTATTCTTCCACAATACAACCATTACGTTTTGGCCCCCACACATACACCCATGTTGCATATTTAATGGCATCATGACCTCCTCAAAGATTCGAACGCGTTGGCTATTTCCTCAGTTCATACTGAACTCTAATGAGGTTCAAGGCACTATGGACACAAACACAAATCAAGCAGAAATTTTTCCCTTAAGGAGCTTACTGTTTTGAAATTAAGTAACAGAAATATTCTATAAGGCACCTTAGCTAATGTATTTCTGCCTCTTATCAATGCTATCTTCAGTGCTACAGCTAGAGTATTTCTTAATGATCTCATTCAGCCCTCACCATAGCCATGAAAGGTGGGTCATTGTCCCCATATGGCAGATGATGGCATAGTTATAGCAAAGGTGACATGCCCAAAACACAGCACTGGCTAGGGACTGAACCAGAGCTACACTCAGACACCCTGAGCTGTCACAGGAACCCACGTGCTGTGCTCCCTAAAGAGAGTTAAACCCTCTTTGAAGCTGAGCCCAAGTGAGAGAAACCACATGTTAGGATAGTCACAGTCACTCCTACTGCCACTAACCAGAATAGCTTTCCTTTTCATTTCCGAATTCCAAATCACCAGGATATATTAAAAGTGTAGAACCATCCAATATATAACCATGGACCCCTCCATAGAAGAAATATGGAATCCACCTGAGCAGGAACGGGATAGCCTGTGAAATTGCCACATGGACACTCGAAGAACCATGGACCAGGCTTCGGGACCCGTACGCCTGGCCCCAAACTCTGGACTTACTCATTCCTGACTGTGTGGCCTCTGGTATGTTACCAAACCTCTCTGTTCTTTATTATTATCTTTTTTCTGTACAGTATAAACAGTTCCGTCCCACGACTGTCATGAAGCTACAATGAGGTGAGTTTTCATAGCGAGGCTACTTTCACAGTGAGATGGTTTTCCTAATGCATGGTATTGAGGAAAAACAAACTTTCCTCTACCCTCAAGGATCTTTTGGTTGGTCTAATAATCGCATAGATGTGAGGCTAATTAGCAAGAGAAAATAACCAAAGTTAATACATTGTCTGTGTGTGTGTGTGTGTGTATGGGCACCGTGTGTACATGAGAGAGTCAGAGACTCCATACTCAGGAGACGTTCAGAGATAGAAAGGGGGACTGAGGTATATATGTTGTCCTGAGCTAGCAATTCGGTAATGCTCCGTGGGGGTTCAAAAGGTCTGGGGGTTCAAAGGTCATTGCAGGATATGAAGCAAAGCAGGCCTTTAAACAATAGAAGTTTGCCCCGCCCTACCTGTAGGTGAAAAGAACTTTGACAATGTCTTATGGGTAAGGTCTCTAATGCAAATTCTTCTAGGTTGTTAAGGTGGGGAGAGGGGCAGAAGTTTCTCTTGAGCCTGTGACTAAAGTTACCTGTAGTTCAAATCAACCTGCATATCACAGAGGTACATCTTGGGGTGACTTATTCTGGACCCTCACAGTGGTTCCTAGCAGGCAGAGAGTCAGAAGACATTAAAGTAAAACTCCTAACAGGTGGGCTAGGACCCCGGTTTCACCTCCTTTTTGCAAAGAGCCACAGAACTGGAATTAGGTTCCTGAAAGCTATCCCTTAGAAGGCCTGTGTTAAAAAGGCAGCCCAGAGAAGGGAGATAATGAATCCCACTCTGCCCCCACCTTACCCTAGTTGTTCTTAAGCTCTTTTTGGTCATACACTTATAAACACTTCCCTGAAAACAATGCACAAAAGTTTGCCCGCAATGTTAGGGGGTCCCGTGGACTCACAGGACATCAAAGGGAGCTTCCGGATGTCTGCACCAGAGATTACTGGCAAACAGGTCAGTCCACTCCTCTGCTCTCTGATGGAAATATATTCTATCTTTTTTTTTTCCTCTTTGTGTTTTCAAGAATAACACTTGAGGGTGGGGTGACCTGGACCACTTTGATCTCTGACAACCTGGGGGCATCCGCCCTTCCCTGTCCTGAGGCAGCTGTTCCCCTATCAGCCGGCCAGGAAAGCTAGAGTCAGCTCTGTCAGCCTCTCCCAAAGCGTCAGCCACTGGCTCAGAGGCACCTCGTGCTTCGATAAGCATTTAGCTTTAGGTATTCCGTGTCCCACACCAGAGGTGATTCATTCCAGTCACCAAATGTCAGGGAGAGGGTGGAGCTGGCAGGACTTTCCTCCGGGTATTGTGGGACGAGATGACTACTTCTCCAGGCCTCCATTCCCCTGGGCAACAATGTGTTGATTTAACAAAAATTTCTCACAAACAGAACCTTGTATAACTAAGCAGCAGATTATCAAACAACACTGGGTGAATTTACACTTACTCATTTCCATCCTTGAGGCCAGTATTGAAGCCTTGGATTTTATTTCACAACAGTGCTGGACATGTCACAGTTCTGTATTTTTATAATTCCAGTGAATTCTATTTGCCAAGTTTGGTCAGAAGCATCTTGTTTTCAAAGACATTTCCGTCTGAGTCAGACTGCAGGAAAGCCTCAGGGGCTTATAAGTCCCAAAATATTGGAGCCGGTCCTGGCCTAAGGCGGCTGCATACAATGCAGAAATCCACCTGTTCCATTTAGAGGCAGGTAAGTCATCAGATCTGTACCAAAGACTTCTGGGGGCCTAAGGCGTACTGTTTAACCACTTTCCAGTATCTTCTGAAACACAGATGTAGTGGCTTTTTCCTGAGGTAGAGGTAGAGTGTAGAAGAAAGATGATTTCTGGGTTCCCAGTCTGCCTACAGTGGCAAACAAACAGGACTCTGAAACACATATGTGGCATCCTTTTAGGTCACTTTATCAGAATAACTATTGGCCATGTGGCAAGTGACCGCTCCCTTTCAGGACCTTACACAATTGTCCTGGAACTATTTGGAACATTAATGGGACTGAGGAGATGAGGAAACGGAGAGAGGCTGTGATTATCAGGGGCCCCAGGAATCATTTTTTTCTGAAGAAATTATAGAAGTGTCTATAATCACTTGGTATTTGGTAGGTTTCATTATTTCACTTGTATTAATACATTTGTTTGGACTGCAAGAAAAGGTGTTTTTTTTTTCATTCCCAATGTGCCCCCATGTTATGAAGCCTGAGTTGGTTATTTTTATTTTTTAATGTGGGCCATTGATGCATAGAAAATAACTTTACTGTTAAATAAATGCTCTTTAGAAATGACAACTCACTAATGTACTCAGAAAAATGTAGTGTTATGGCAGGGATTATAATTGCTGTGATTATTGCAGTTTCTTTTATTTTATACCTAATCTTTCTTTCAACTTTCCATTTGACAGCTGAGCAAAAGAGCAGAGAATGAAAGATATATGTTGGATCTCAAGCAGAAACGGTACAATCTTGCGGGTAGAAAATTAGGAGCCAACAGGGCTTAGTTCTAATGACTGTTTCGCTTGACAATAGCCCCGTATCTTAGTCTCTCAAACGTGGGAAGATTAATGGCATAGCTGCTCCGAAATGTCATGAAGGCAAGTTTGAAATATCTGTGGCTTTCCTCACCTTAAGTTCTCCTCCTATTTCCTTTTAGTTTCCATTGAGTGACCACCACAGAAAGACTCTACACATGGGGGTCGGGCGGGGGGCAGTGAGGCTAAAGTGAGGTATTGCTTTTCCTTCTTTCAAACATTCATTTCTTCTTTACTTTTTCATTTTGTTCCTTTTTCTGCTATCACTCATCTTTGTTTGCTCTGGGTATTTCGTAATTAACCCCTCATATTTCATACCAGTATCACACACAGACATTATTACAGTGGTCTTTCCTGCTTCTTCCAGTGGGATACTTCCTTTTATTTTCTTTTTATTATTTTCTTTTTTTACAAGAGGGCTTGGACTGTGATGGTGTACTAAGGATGGGGGAATTGAACCAGCACTTACAGAGGGACTCATAAGTGTGTATGTTAGTGTCCCAGGACTGCTGTAACACATCACTACAGACTGGTGGCTTAAAACAACAGATGTGTATTCCTTCGCAGTTGTGGAGGCCCAGTCCAAAGTCAAGGTGTTGATGGTTTCTAGGGAAATGTCATCTTCTCCTCTTCCGGTGGCTGTCAGCATCCTTCACAGCTGCCTCACTCCAGTCTACCTCTGCCTACCTCTGGCCTTCTCTCCTTCTCTCCGTGTCTGCGTGTCCACCATAATATAACTGCACAGAAACCTTATTTTCTCTAATCTGGCCTTTTATCTTGATTTTCTTTTCCTTTGACTCAAACTGGCCTCACCTAGCACCCTCATTCAACCACCTCCCTATCCCTTGCTTAATCATAAGCGCTCAGGACAATGAGGTTCTGGTCAGCATCCAGTAGTCTTAGAAACAAGGACCTGGGTCCGCTGACTATTGAAACAGAGCTTTCAATCAAGCTAAACATAATATCTAGGCCTCAGTTGTGTTTCAGCTCCGGTCCCTAGAAATGGAATGATCAAGCTCACAGAACAAATCCTTGTGAAACTGGTCAGAACAACTCCATGGCTGACGCTAGGACCAAACGCAATGATCACTTATCCCCTACCCTAGTACCAGCCAATCAGTAGAGGCCATTGGTCCTAACTCTATCAGTCACCATGAAGAATGATTTTTTTCCCGATATAATCCATCCCCTGGAAACCATCAGGGAGCCAGGCCTTTGAGCATGAACTAGCTACCTGTGAGTCCAGGCATGGCACCCTCTCCTTAATAAATTCTTAGTTTCTTGGCTGCAAACTCCTATGTGTATCTTATTGGACTTTGACACATGTAGGCAAACAAACCCCTTCAGTGTAGTAACAATAAGTACAATTGTCATTGGATTTAGGACCCAGCCAGAAAATTCAGAAGGATCTATTTGAGAGCCTCACATCTGCAAGACCTCTTTTACAAATAAGTTCACAATCACAGGTTCTGAGATATGGACAAAAGTTTTGGGGGGCCACTGTTCAACCCACCACAGTGTACATTTAATATTCACAAAATGTAGGTAATAGAAACTCTGACTTGTAGATGAGAAAACTGAGGCCCAGAGCTGTTAAGTAACTCCGTGAGAAGTGGTGGGCTCCTTAAGAAGTTTAGGTCGGTATGACATCAAAGCTTAGGTCTTCCCTTACTGGCCTTCCTTGTGGCATCCAGAGGTGGACACAAAACTACCGCAAGAAAAAGGAGATACTTATGTCTTTAATAAATAAAAAACATCCTATAATCTTTTTCTTTTAACTTTTGCTACAATGGATTTTTCTGATGCAATTTAGTACTTGTATATTACAAGGAAAAAACCATGTTTTAATTTACCAAAAAGCCTTTCTTAAAAATAAAAATGGCATGAAAGTAGATATGAACTTTCTGACATACAGCTAGGATGGGAAGAAAAAGGTAACTGTGCTTCTTAGTTTTGTACTTGCTTTTTTTTTTTTTTTTAAATTTGGATCCATGATCTCAGATGTATTTTCTGCCAAATGAAATTTGGAAATCAAAGGACTTCAGCCAACCAGCTCAATTTTCTGTATTAAAGGAGGACACACTGGCAGTTTTCTCGGCATGTAACCCAATATTTCCAATGACCTTCTGAACCTTTCTACGTGGATATTCCAGCCTCACTTCAAATCCAGTTCCAGCATTTTTCTTCTGACATTGCTATCTCCACTTCTTCCAGGTCCTGTCATCATGCTTCCAGTTACCAAACTAAGAATTCTTGACTCATTGAATTTTGTCACTCTTTTCTTCATGGTGAGTCTTATGAGCATTCATTTATTCTCCAAGTATTTTATAACTATTTCCTCTGGGCCAGCCACCATGCTGGGTACTAAGGATACATAGTTCTAAAAAGGCAGGCATAATCATACCTTTGTGTGGAACTTAGAGTCTAGTAGGAAAACCAGACGGTGAGCAAGTAATTGGAAATATAACTCAATATAAAAGGGAAGGCAAAGGTTTCAAAAAAGAATATATTTCTGGAGAAACAGATCCATCCCTATCTTTCCACCCTCTCTGGTCTACTCTGGTTAGTCCCTGTCCTACCTGGTTTCTAGAGGCAGCCCTTCTACCTTCAGTCTCGCTTCCTCTGATCCATCCTGTAGGCCACTTGCTGGTTAAACTTCCCAGATCTTTGCTTGTCGTATGTTTCTCTCCTCTCAGTAACACTCTGATGCTTACAACACACTGCCCTTCAATGTGGCATTTAAGACTTTCCTTTTAATGAACCCAACCCCTTTCAAACTTGGATAGAGATCCTGGGAAGCTGGGGAACAGCCCTGGGGTACCCCCACCCCTGACCCACCTCCAATACTAAGAGGTTGGCCATGCTCTATAAGAAGCCCTATTAGCCTCTGGAAACTTGCAAAAGCCAACCTGTCCAGTCATTATCTGTCCTATGGCATCAGACTCACTCTAACCCCTGAATGTTTGTTCAAACTGTTTTTCCCCACAGCATGCCACTTCTCTTATTTATCTCTCAAGTTTGATCCCTGCCTCAAAGAAGACTACTTTGAACCCTCCTCAACCCCAAGGGCATTCTCTTCTTTTCCTAAACTGAGGACACTCGTTGCCCCACCTAGTCTTTGCATGAGGGAGTGGAACTGGTCTTTATGACGTTATATTTCTGTGCATGCGTCTATACCTCATCTCTCCCAAAGAGACCAGAGACTTCTTAAGAAAGTCTGCTGTCAGGGTTTCTGTGTCCCATTGCGCCTCTCACTTAGCGGACAGTCAGTTCATACAATCACAGAGCTGCAGAGCTGGGGCCTGAGGCCAATGAAGGCCCAGAGGGATAAAGTCACTGTGCAAGGCTACCTAGCTAGTTAGTGACGTGTGTCAGGCCAGAACTTAGATCTGTTACTAGTGGATAGTGCTCTTTTCTTACTGATGAATGAATAAATACATATAAAGAGAATTTAAAGGTTTCATTCCTTTGGAGTTGGTCCATCCAGCACTAAACCCTTACCAGCCAGAAACTACAGTATTGATCTGCAGATGCTGTGGTTCCTACAGACACACAACACCAACGTTGCTATTGAAATTGAGCTCTGATGCCTATTTTGTCATCATTGCAGCAGCTGTTGACTCCTCCCACCTGCCTCCTGTCTCCCATTCAGTCTGATTTATTATCGGCTCTAACTAGGGGTGTGCAGAGTTTCAACACTTGAATTCAAAGCTGCGAGCTTTACTCCCCAGGCCTGAGATTTCAGGTGTAGCAAGTTGGAGAGACACAAGCACACACTCTGTATGTGAGGTAGGCTGTTGTGTGAGATGATAAAGGCAGAGGGAAGATCATTTTGTGATGTTTCTGGCCTTTGAGACAGCTAGGGCTGGTTCCAACATTTTACTGGGCTTCTCAGCTGTCAGTCAGGAGCCAGAGGTGGGACGAGGGCCCCCCAGAAATCAAGGCAAACTCAATTACTACCTATCTGATGACAATGACGAAATCATTTCATTCTTCAGCTATTCACAGGATGAGGTTGGGGGTGGGGGAGTTGTGAAGAAATTAAAAGCATGAAAATTTTTAATGAGTGCAATTATTGAATCATCAGTCACACAGTCCATCTGTTTCAGAGCATTTTAGTGACTAGTGAAATTCTAAAATACTGCATTGCATGTTTACATTATGTAATCACATAAATGTTTATAAAAGAACAGCTAATGATATTCATATATCATGCCCACCCCCTCTATAACTCAGCATTCTCATTTTGTCTGTTTCATTTTATTAGTCACTAATTTCACATTCTGACACCAACTTGGTGGGAATTTTCTGGCAACTGCGTGGGTAGAAGGCAGCCTGGTGACATTAAATATTGTGCTGGGGAATATTCATCTGTTAAAGATAAACTAATGCAAAATTTATCTCAAAGATACCGTACAGCCTAGAGTTTTGAGAGCAAAGTCAACTTGGTGTCACAGTTAAGAGTGAGGACTCATTTTTAAAGTTTCTTTCCAGAGATGATTAATCTACGCAGGAGAGATATGAAGCAATGACTTCATATCCATGTCAGTGAGAAGACTGAATTTGTGGGCATGACTCTAAAAATTGGGTTCTGGTCCCCATTCCAGTGTGAAGGCTGGGGGATGTCTTACAATTCAGGGCAATTCCAATGCTATCTGCCTGTAAAAGCATCTACAGGTTTCAGGTTCGATCCTACAAAACTGCCCCGCTCCCCCACCACAAACTTCAGATGCCAATCCCAAGCCCAGGTTAACTGTGCTTCTGACCCACTGGCTATAAATCAGAAGTTCTACCACCCTTTCCTTGAGTTTGATTAATTTTCCAGAAAGGCTCACCGATCTCAGAGAAACATTTTACATACTAGATCGAGCACAAGTTTATTATAAAAGGATATAACTCAGGATGGAAGAGAAGCATGGGGAGACGTCTGAGGAAAGATGTGGAGCTTCCGTCCTCCCGCTGAGTGTGCCACTCTCCTTAAATTTCCAAGTGTTCACCCACCCAGAAGCTCTGGAACGCAGTCCTTTTGGGACTTTATGGAAGTGTTATTACATTGGCATGGCTGATTAAATTATTGACCATAGGCGATTGATTCAACCTCCAGCCCCTCCTCCTTCCCCAGAGTTTGAACACTGGTACCGAAAGTTCCTCCTCTCCAGTTGCGTGCTTGGCTCCACTGGCAACCAGTTCCCATCCTTAAGTGGGGTCCAAAAGTCACCTCATTAACATAACAAAAGACACCGTTATTGCTTTCTTCACTTAGGAAATTCCAAGGGTTTTAGAAGCTCTGAGCCAGAAATTCTGGACAAAGACGAAATATAAGAAATACACTTTGGTCATCAGAATGACCAAATACATACTTCTTACAAATCACAATATCACAGGTTCAAAATCATCTGGAAATGGGAGCAAAGGGGAAAGAAGAGGGGAAGATAGGTTTCGAGAAGAAGGCTATAACCAAGGAGTGGTGCCTGAGAGAACTGTGGACCAGGGTGGGTCGGGCATGTTCAGGGTTGAATTGTGTCCCCTCAGGCAGAAAGGTTGAAGTCCTAACTCTGGTACCTATGACTGAGACCTTATTTAGAAATGAGACCTTCGCAAATTTTATCAAGTTAAGATGACATTATTAGGACAGGCCCTTAATCCAATATGCCTGGTGTCCTTCTAAGAGGGGAAGATGGGTCAGGTGAAGACACACAGGGACAACACTTAGTGACAATGGAAGCAGAGGCTGAAGCGCTGCAGCTGAAACCAAGGAATTCCTGGGGCTACCAGAACCCTGAAGAGGCAAGGGAGGGGGTCCTCCTCTGCAGGCTTCTGAAGGAGCAGGGCTCTGCAGACAACTTGCATTCAAAATTCTAGCCTCCGGAAGAGTGAGACACCAACTTTCTGCTGTTTCCAGTCACCCAGTTTGTGGCCCTTTATTGTGGCAGCCCTAGGAAACTAATACAAGGCATGATGACATTTGCCGTGATTTAACTACCTGCATATCACACCTTTATCAAGCACTTGCCTGTCCAGGTCTAACACTGGGCTCAGTGCTGCTGAGCTGGTTAAGGAGTCATGATATCTTCACTTTGCTCTAAAAGTTCAGCACACTGGTATCAATTCTATCCGCCTACCCAGGCACACAAATGTCTTCTGTTTCTTTGTGAATAACTATAATGCCTTTCAGGAAAATGAACTGGTCTCTTGCCTGATAGCATCACCTGGAAACACCCCATCCAATAGAGATAATAGGTTTAAAAGTCTGAAGAAAAAAAAGCAAACCACCAGGAAGGACACTGAAGTAAGGGTAACTAAAGGGAGCTTAGAGCAAAAAGCGAATA